>BQKN01063136.1:150209-164571 GCA_022839385.1 Asparagus kiusianus
CAACGACGGTGGGGGTGTAGTCAAAGTTAGAGAGTACCTTTATGATAAAGAGTCTAACAAATCGGATCTATTTGAAATGCAAATTGTATACTTGCAAGATGGAGGAAGGCTCATCAATCCGGGAGTACATCAACAAGTTCGATAGGATCATATCGGATTTGAAGGACATTGATGTGAAAGTAGAAGATGAGGATCAAGCACTTCTGCTACTTCTTTCTTTACCGAAGTCTTATGAGAATCTGGTACAAACATTGATGCTTGCAGGAGATAATTTGAAGATGGATGAGACTAGAACAACGCTTATGATGGATGATCTTCGTAAAATTACAACTAGTGATATGCCCACTAGTGGTAACAAGGAGGAAGCACAAGGATTGTTTGTAAGGGGAAGGGACAATGAGCAAGGAAAAGGCAAGAGAGGAAAGTCTAGATCGAAATCAAAACCTCTTACAGGAAGATCGTGTTTTAAATGCGACGAGCTAGGGTATTTCAAAGTTGACTGTCCTAACAAGAGAGTAGCTGGGAAGAAGAACAACAACAAAACCGAGATGAAAGAAGGTAAGGAAGATGCAAGTTACGTCTTAGAGTAAGGGAGCGACAAAGAATGTTATATCGTTAATGGTGGTGAAGATATTTTCGGGAAGTGGATTCTTAATTCAGGTTGCTCTTACCATATATACCCAAATAGAAAGTGATTTACTGCCTATAGGAGCCGAAACTGTATTGATGAGGAATAACCATGCTTGTAAAATGGTAGGACTTGGTGATATAAAAATCAAGATTCATGATGGAGTGATCAGAACCCTGACGGATGTGAGGAATGTTCCCGACTTACGGAAGAATCTTATCTCAGTTGGTGTTTTGGACTCTGATGGCTACAATATAGTTACAGAGAACATAGTGAAGAAGGTTGTTCGAGGTTCCCTGGTAGTGATGAAGAGCATTCATCATGGTAACATATATACTCTCTCGGGTACGACAGTGATAGGAGATGCAGATATTGAAACTGATGAAAGTGGTAGAGATCCATGTGAGCACACTCGGTTATAGCATAGGCGACTCAGGCACATGTCAAAGAATGATCTAGATCTGCTTGGTAAGGAAGGTTTGCTGAAGAACATAAAGAAACCTTACATAGATTTTTACGAGGATTGTGTGTACAGAAAGACGCACATGGTCCAGTTCTTGAAAATCAAGCACAAGAGCAGAGGTATATTAGACTATATGCATACAGATGTTTGGGGTCCGGCTCTGATAACTTTTAAGGGCGGTTCCAGGTATTTTTTTTCTCATTTACAGATGATTGTTTGGGTCAAAAGTCGTTGTTTTCATTGTCATCGAATCTATTACAACTTCAGTCGTTACAATTAATCCAAAATAAAAGAAAAAATTAATCTTTTTATAAGATCTCCTTTATACAATGAAAATACAAAAGATTATAACTCTTGTCAAATAGCATAACGGATGTTTATCACTGGCTGCTTTGCGTGGAATCTTTACATGTGCCGGTGTTTATTCATGGATCGCCTCGGATCGGATCTGGTTGACAGAAAATTGACAGAGCTCCTACTTCACAGAGGAAGTATTCGCTTGAAGCGCTAAAATCGACCAAGCGAAATCAGTAGCTCTTCTCGAGATTAAGACCAAGCATAATCTCGAGGAACGGATGGATGGGGCTTCAAATCTCTTAAACTCTTCCTCTTTATGCTGAAGAACTTCGTCGAGATCAGTTAGCCTCCTCTGAAATTCGTGCTCCCTTGACTCCTCGATCCGGTAGCACCTCGCCGTCTTGAAAATAATCCACCCCTGTGAATTGAGCCCCTAGGCCTGTATTTATAGGCTTCGTTGGGGGTTTTCGAGTAAGAATAAGTGATTTGGCCTTATTTTCAGTTAATAACGGTCTAACCATGTTTGTAGATGATATCTAGACAGTTAGAAACCTCTAGAACAAAAGAAACCGATCAAAATAGTCTAAAAACATGTTTTGGAGGTTACGAGTAGTTATGGGCACGAGACGGACTGATGTGACCCGCGTGGGCGCGGGTCGGATGGATCCGACCCGCCGCCGCGCAGGTCAGTTTGAGATATCTTTGGTATTTTGATCTTAACTCTCTCGTCTGACCTTAGATTAAGCTGGTTCAAGATACATTGGAAAGCTGACGAAGATACCTACAACTTTTATCTTTTGAGTTTCCTCAGATTCAAATTGTAGCATAGTCTAAGTGCCTCTTCTTTTTGCAGATCACTTTGAGGTGTTCGACACTTTCTGACTTCTCCGGACTTGTATTGCGTATTTCGTCATTCCGTTGACTTGCATGCTTTGTTAACTTGTTTTATACGCTTGTTAGATTCTTTATGGTACTTGGAGCTGACCGACGTGCGCGAGCTGACTAATGAGTGCGTTCGGTCACTTGTAGCTGACCGGCGCACGACAGGTACTTTGGATCTATCTGACAGGCGCGTCGGGCATTTTGGATCCACCTGACAGACGCGTCGGGTACTTTGGATCTGCCTGATAGGCGCGTCAGGCACTTTGGATCCGCCTGACAGGCGCGTCGAGCACTTTGGATCCGCTTGACAGGCATGTCGGGCACTTTGTTCACTGTTTCACTTCATGCGCTTATCGGCGTCAGATAATCCTCTTAGACTTGGACAACTACGTTCGTTGTCTTCTCTCCATCTCGAGCTGTGTGCGGACACCTATAGGTATTTTTAGACACCTACAATGATCATTCGTGGTATGCTTGGGTTTATTTTCTTAAGTATAAGAATGAGGAATTCGAGACATTCAAGAAGTGGAAAGTAATGTTTGAGAACAGAATAGGTAGAAAATTGAACACACTAAGATTTGATAACGGTACAGGGTATACAGATAGTGCTTTCAAGAAGTTCTATGATCAGGAGGGTATTGCTCGACACTAGACAGTCAGGTCTACAACATGGCAAAATAGAGTCGTAGAGAGACTGAACCGTACATTGCAGGAGAAATCAATGAGTATGCGATATGCTGGTTTGGGCAAAGAATGGTAGCCAGAAGCGGTTGCTACAGCTTGTTACATAGTGAATCATTCTATACATTCGACATTGGATGGTTATGTACCCTATCGGGTTTGGTCAAAGGAGCATGCTGATTATGATAGGCTCAGGATTTTCAGATGTACAGTCTACTATCACGTCAACGAGGGAAAGCTTGATGCGAGGGCCAAGAAGGTAATATTCTTGGGGTATGCAAAGGGCGTAAAAGGCTATCGCCTTTGGTGTATAGAAGATTCCAAGATCGTGATCAGCAAAGATGTTACATTTGATAAGAAATCCATAATAGCTTTATCAAAAGCTAGGGTGCCCGAGGATGATGGTATCGAGACTGTTGGGACCTCAAAATCCAAAGTGATTGAGATAAAACCTAAAGACCAATCAGGTTCTAGTCATGTTCAAGAGGTGGATTATGGAGACACTCAGGAAAAGTGTAATGATGAGCTTGAATAGGAGGAGGTTCAGCAAGAAAATGTATAGGCATTACAACAACAGTAGCTCGAAGATAGTTTGGCTTCCACTAGGCCAATGCGAGCATACAAGCAAGTTCAGAAGTAGATATTTGTTGGAAAATTTACAATAAGAAAATTAAAAGAATTGAATTTGATTTATTCCTTCTAACTGCTTAGAAAAAGAATGTTTACAACTCTCTCAATCTCGATTACAATTTGAATTTCCTACAAAAGAGAAGAGAATTGATGTAAATTCTCCCCTTTGTTTAATTATGGATACTTCACGGTAGCGATGTACTGCTTCCCTCGAATACTCGTGTCGAGATTGCTTTTTATTGACGATCCGTACGTCTTCCTTTATTGGAATGATTGAAGGAACACTTAATGAGTTTTAAGAACTCAGAATGAGTTCAAACTCTATGCAAAGAGTTGTTTGAACCATAAATCGGTTAATAACCAAGTATCCTCACTTTCTATTGCTGAAGAATTCCTTAAGAAATTCGATTCAAAAAGCTCAATCTCTCTAAACTGATCTCTCCAGAATCGATCCCTAACTCAATTGAGTTTGTTGATATTTATATGGGGATTAAGGGGTGTAACTACTCTCTTAATCTGCTCCTCAATGAGGGTTTAGTTGCCCCATTAATCGGGTATAACAACCCACTTAAAGTGCTCCCCAGATCGTGGGTGAACAACGGTTTCTGGAGCTATTAAGATCACATTTGAATCGGCCAAACACAGATCTTGCGTTGCTGGTTATGAACCTTGCGTTTGAAAGCATCGTTTGGACGCTACGTTAGTAGCTGAATCGAGCTACGTTTAGCATTTGAATTGGACCTGCGTTGTCTTAGCTCTGGAACGCGGCTAATTGTGTTTCACCATAGAAGTGAGTTCTATGTTTTGGACTGAAGAGATTATTGACTTGTAATCTCTTCTGACAGAGCGTCGTAAGGATCGTCGTTTTGTAATCTTTGCTTTAGCTTTTTAAAATATGAGAGTCATCAGACTGTAACTCTCACTATTGATTATAAAGGCTGTTGAATCAGAGCTTTCATCGATTATTATGAAAGTCATCTACTTATAACTTTCTTTGTTGAACTGCTGAGAATACTCCAATTGTAGCCTTTCTTTGTTAATGTGAAAGTCATTTATTTGTAACTGTCTTTATCAGATTGCTGATGTGGAAGTCATTAGGTTGTAGCTTCTATCATTTGTATGATTTTTAGATAGCCTATAGAACCACCTCTAAAGTTTTCAAAAGTTCGTGGTTGACTAGGACGAATTTTTAGAATACTTTGGATCTCAAAGTTTGTTGAATGATTGTTTACTCTGTCTGATTGAAAGACATTACAAACTTGGTTGTCGAAATATCATAATTCTACTTCCTTAAACCAAACAAGATAACTTTTGTGTCTTGATGACAAGAAACTTAGTCAAACAAGCTAAAGTCTAAGTCATCATTGTTAGATCCATTAGTAGGATTAACTTCCCTCTTTCTTTGGCAGCAGGAATAACAACATTCCCAGCCAATGCTATAGAAGCGAAAGTAACATCGAATTTGCTTGGATCCTTGAGATACTCCTTGAACTTGTTTGAAGGTGTATTCAATGCCAACAACACTCGTAAGGACGTTCTTGTAGGCATTGATAAACATGTGAGGCGTTGTTGCAAGAGTTGGGTAAGAGAGAGCTAAGGACAGCGAAACAATCGTAATAACACTAGCTGTAAACTTTTCAATGAGATGAACCTCAGTGAAGTTGAACATCTTTAAGCTGAAGATAGATCCATCGTCATAGTCAAAGAGGATTACTAGCCCATACGAGAAGGATCTTATCCCAAGTTTGGTATGGAGGGCAACCTCAGGGGAACCCACGCTGTCTCCTTTCTTGATCATCTCAACCGGGGTAATGATTTCAACAACATCGTTATTAATTTGGTTGGAATGTTAAGCTATTTGAAAGGATGAGTTGTGTTAAAGATCGAGCTTGATAATTGACTATAGCCTGTGTACTCGTCAAGGAGGCTGCATAGTTTCTTATCATAGGCTAGTTTCTTCTTAGCTTTCGTCACCTTGATGGTCATTGTTAACTTTCCTCTCAATGTCTGAAGCTTGAGCACCAAAACGTAGGGCTAAATCATGTGTTTGATAATCAGAATGTGGGGCTACATTTAAAGGTTGAAACAACTTATTTGAAAGCACAAAAATCATGTTTTGGGTGGGGTTTTCGCCTAAAATCCCGCACCGACTTGACAGCTACAGCTGTATGTAAATGGACCGTTAAGGTCAAATAAAAAAGTCATTTGACTTTTACTTTTTTGCTCCCATGTTGACTACTTAACGGGATTCCTATTTATCTTCTCTGGTGCTTCAACGGAGGAAAGATTCATTCTTAAATCATTCATCGACCATTTTCTATCCTCTTTGCCAAGGTTAGAATGACTCCCAAGAAGAGAACCACTTCCAAATCAAAGATAATCCAAGCTCAGGGTGCTCCGTCAACCAAAGCCACCGGGGGTGTTCAAATCGCCGTGTTGTCGCCTCAAGCTTCCTCGATTGATGGTAGGTTTTGGCGATCATAACTTGTTTCAACTAGTTCTTTACCCTTAACGTTGACTAAAAGTTCACATTCCGCCATTAAAACACAGAGATCATTCTTAGTGTTTCTCGATTTGAAACGCATGGTTAACTCCATCGTTTACGATATTACAACGTAGGTTCGGACCCTACATTCTGAATTTTGAACACGGGTCTGGACCCTGCGTTCGAAATCCTGAATGCAGGCCTGGTCCCTGCGTTTGTAATTCTAGATGCGGGTATGGACTTTGCATTTAGAATTTTAGATGTGGGTATGGACCGTGTGTTTTTGAGTTAAGCCCTTTTCATTTGTTTCATACTAACCGATTGTCTTTTCCATTTGCAGTGTGCTACTCCAATGAGCCTCTTTCTTTCAATCATTATTTTGATCATGTGGAAGGCGTAGAGAAAAATACAATTTTTAGCTTTTGCTTGGAATATCTGATATTCCAAGACACAAACAAAGAGCGGGTGAAACTCATCACTCAAGCTTTCCCCGAAACCCTCAGATCCTTGGTTACAGATGCTAAGTTTGAAACCGTAGATCGTGAGATCTTAAAGAAACCATCTTTCCTTTTTGTAGACTCTGTTAAAATGGACCCCAAATGGATGTTTGATGGAAACTACAAATGGATGAGGACCATTAATAATCGTCGCCTTTTCCTGCCAAACCTAGAACGGATGTGGCCGATTTCCTATTGTCAATGCGCTTCTATCCCATGGTCCATGGATTGGGAACTCATCCAAGATCAAGGAGGTATTGCTACTGGGCACATCACCTCTCGGGGTACTCATCCGGCTAGCTTTAACCACTTTGTAGCTTTGAAACTGGGTTCATTCAAAAAGAAACATCATGTCAGTGAGCCTGCTAAACTGGCGGATGTCTTTATCAGAAAATTTATCTCGGTCAAGGGAGAATTCCCTGCTCAAGATTCTAGGGCTCTAACATGAGTACATTCTAGTGAGACATATTAGTGGGACCGAATGATAAACTTAGTTTTAGAGGAGCTGGAAGAACCTTTGAGGATTTCGGAGTTGATGACTCCTATACTAGCTACTCGATATGGGATTTCTTCAAACTTTAACGGACTTTTTGCTATGCTAGACATTTACAATCCTCACACCGGTACTTTTTTCACACCCACTAGTGAATTAGGTTTTGTTCTTCATGATATGTTTGAGATCTTAGGGTTATCTTTTGGAGAATTGCCCTATGAAGAATTTATTCCTGGGAATAGGGAATTAGAGATTTTAAAACATGGTGCCCCAAAAATCTATGACACTTACTAGAAATTGATGTGCTATTTTTAAATATGTGCACAGACTACTGAGAAGAGAGCCAACGGTGTCAAACAAGGGCAATGGGCAGAGCATCTTTTCCAAAATTTATGGGACAAAGATACCAAGGTGACTCATTTGGCTGTCAGTACTCTGGAGGAAATCAACGAGTGTATCAACGATACAACCTCCCACTATACTTGTGAGGCTGAGGAAGATGTCTTTCCAGCCTTCACTACATTTGAAAGCTTTCATTATCAGGAAGAAATCCCAATCTCCGATATAACCTTGTTTGCTGGTTTTCTTACCCTCTGGTTGAAGCGTTGTGTAGTACCAACTAGGCCTGTAGACGCCATCACAGTGGAAGTACTACATCCAGCTATTCTTCTAGCTCATGGACGACCCTTGAATCTCCTTTCAGACATGGTGTGTTGCTTGCAGAGTGGCCTATGGGAGCTAGCCTCTGAAGTTATTACTATCAAAAAATTAGAATCAGATGGGAAGACCATCATTCAAACCCCAACTCCTCGGGTGCCGATGATATATATCTATTTGGTATCCTGGTTTGTGTTGCACTATCCTTCAATAAGGTTGATGCCTGACTCGAACAATACCTCGGTCCCTCTCGTCCAACAATTAGAGACCGCTCGATAGGTCGGTTGGTATCAGGTTAAATTCTACCAGATATTTAGGCTAGATTATAACTACGAGATTGTTTGCAAGTTTCCTGCTTTTAAGGATGATGCATACAGAGAGATCCATCAGGACACTTCGGTGCATAACTTTTTCACTATACTCAGTAAAGACGCCTTCTGGTGGCTCATAAATATCCACCCAGGCTATTTTATTTTCCGGTAAGGGAGGAAATGCTTCATTGAGCCATATCAAGCCTTATCACTTTTCTCGGTAATTTGGCTATGATCAAATTTACGTTGGAAATCCAAACCCAGCCCTTGCATACACAGGCAATGTGTATGAAAGATCAAGAGCTTGGTATTATTCGGTAGTAGGTTGCACCGGGGCAAAGTTCAAGCTATCACACAAAATGCCCAACGCCCACTCCTCTTTAAGTTTTTGTACATGGTATCAGGCTGCCTCTCAAATCTCAGCCTGTAATATAAATACTTCCTACCTGAAAGCCATTCGAAAATGGTATGCTTTAAAGAGAAGTGCCAAAAAGTCACACACAAGAGGAGTTAGTGAATACTTATCGTATGAAGAGGCGATTACCGAAGATGAGAGACGACAGGCACAAGAGGGGGTTCAGGAAGAAATTAGGGTACCCAATACTCATAAGGTGGAGCCTTCAAGGGTTAGGACTCAGAGTAAGAGCACCACTGGAAAAAGAGTCCTTGATTCAACTGAAGAAGCCGAGTATGATAAGCGAGCTCGACGAAAACTAACCCTCGAGCCTCCTACTTCTAAGCTTATGCAAGATGCTCGCAAAACATGGCATATGGAAGAGGAAGAGAAAGAGTCTACTGCTATGGAACTCTCACTCCAATCTGGTCTTCCCACAGTTGGTCCTAGTCTAGGAGGCTCTGTGTCTTCTGTTCATCCACCAAATGAGGAAGAAGGTGGAGATGAATCGCTTACAGGGGATACAGAATCTATCCTTGAAGACGTACTTCAAGATGCTGCCCCTACGGCTTCTCAAGTTGAAGGAAATAGGCCTCCTGTCGAGAAACCCACAGTGGCTGTCCAAAAAGACTTAGGGGAGGAAGAATCTCCTTCTGCCTCTACGTTGATGCTGCGTTTAGGGGACACACAACCTAGCCCTACAACTGGATTCATGTCGAAGCCTATCATTGTCGAGAATCCACCAGCATTTTCATCAATACATGAAGAGGAGCTTGTGAATTATGAACCCTCGTCTCATAGTGATGATGTGAACAACGTAGATGATGGCAGTGACCATGGTGAAGATAGTGAGAATAATGATAACTTGGGTGATGACAGTGATGATCTCAGTGAATGGGATATCATGTCGCCATCTTTTTCTGATAAGGTGTCAGCCTATGTTTATCTTCCTCTCACCGGTCAGCATCGTTTGTTTCGAATTATGATGCGTTTTCTTTCTACATTTAAACCATTTTCTCATGTAGATTCTACAACGCTTGAGGCAACAACTGTTGTTTCTCCTCCAACGCAACAGCTTATACCACCACCAACTCATATATCAGAGCAGCCTTGCTTGGAGCTCTTAATAGTAACTCTCCCACCGGTGACTTTATTAACAATTTATTTAGCCTCGACGGGGGTTGTAAACATGTTGAGCTCGTCTAGAGTAGGGGAGCTTATGGCCCTCCAATCGAGTCCATCTTAACTGGATGTCGACATTCCTTCTCAGGCCACTACACCAAAATCACTTGCTGGCCTCTTACTCGACTCGGCAACCTCAGAAGTTTCAGCATTGTCTCCCATCATTGTCTCGAGCCCAATGGATGTGCATGATTTCCTCAAGATTTCTCTTAGCTACTTAGAAAGTTCAGCAAAGAAAGTGATTGAGGTCGTGCTGGCTGGTCGAGATACTTTTGAAACCTTCAAGCCTATGCTCACGAATAGTTTGAACAACCTCAAATTTGTAGGTGATGTTCACATCGTTGAGCTTTGCTCAGAAGCCATTTTACAGCTGGAGACACAACTAAGGTTCTTGGAGGCCTTAGGTCGTGCTGATATCCAAGCGCAGATTGTATCTACTTTTGAGGACATTCGGGTCGAAGAAGCTAATAAGTATGAAGCAGCTCAGCGGCATATAGCTGAGAAGGAGATTCAGGTTGAGCATTTGCAGAAGGTGAATGCTCAAAAACAAGCTGAGCTAGCCCTCTCAAATACTTCCTTGGAAGCCTTACGAGGAAAGATCATTGCTACTTAAGTAGAGTTGACTAGGCTGAAGACTCAGTTCAAGTGAGAAGAAGCTATCGTTACTGAACTCAGCGTTAAAAGTGCAACTTCTCTAGTAGATTATCGCACAGAAGCTGGTGCTCTCGAGGAGGCTAAGAAAGAAGTTGCTACCATGTTGCCCAGCGAAGATGAGCTTCGACGACGGGCTGAGATGCTGGTGCGAGTTGACCATGAAGAGAAACATTCCGACATTAAGTCCCAACTTGTCTCTTTTAGTTTGATGAATCGATGAACTTGATTTTGTATCGTTCTTTTTGTAAGAACAACACTTATCTTATATTGCTTTGTTTTACTTTGAACACAAGTGGTACTGTTTTGGCTTTTCATTGTTTCTTTTGCATGTCATGTTCTGATACGGAACAACAAAATATTGTTTTGTCACCATGGAAGTGATATGTTCATTCCTTCATGTATTATGCTTTTGCTTTAAATACTGAAAGAAACTTATAAGTGCCAGAGGTATAATGTTAATGTGGTGAGTTTGTGGACCCATCGCTCTATTGATGAGAGTCGATAAGTAAACAAAAACATTATGATCGGGGTAACTTTGAGGACCTATCACTCTATTGATGAGAGTCGATAAGTTAAAAATATTACGATCGGGACAACTTTGAGGAACTATCATTCTATTAACGAGAACCGATAAGTTAAAAATGTTACGATCAGGGCAACTTTGAGCACCTATCACTCTATTGACGAGAGTCGATAAGTTAAAAAATATTATGATCGGGGCAACTTTAAGGATCATCGTTCTATTGATGAGAGTCAATAAGTTAATTTTGACAGAGGAATTATCATCATGTGATGGCGTGATGTAAGCTGAATTCAAACTATGTGGGAATGAAAGTCGTCATAAGTGTAATGTTAACTTGACAACATTAGAGAGATTTTGTCAGCTGATTTGGTTTAAACCCTACTAAGGATGTGCAGAGGTTTTAACAACATTCTGCTAGAAAGTTCATAATACATTGGCTTAGAGAACAAGTGCCATATTTTGAAAATGCAGGTGAACCTTTGGTTTAAAATAATTGACCACAAAGGTATGCTTTGCATTTAGAAATTTGAACACAGGGCTAAGCCCCTCACAGGCCCAGACCAGCACTCAGAACTTGAACGCTCCATTAGAATTGTTGCATTTTAATTTTTTGAACATAGGGTCTTGTCCTGCATCTTATTAGAAGTCTAAATGACTATGATGATGAAGAGACCACACTTGGGTGGGAGTCTTAGAACTCCATGCCTCCCATAGTGATTGTAAATAAATAGACCTGATCGGTCTTATCAAAAGCCCATAACGCTTCGAATTCCATCTTGAACTCTTCAACGAGTTTCATCTCGCCGATTCCAGAACTCTTTGATCATTCCCACTTGCTTAAGGCCATGGCTGTCAAGAGATCTTGCTTGAGAATGGATGAAAAGGCTATGTACAACATGCCGCAGTCGGGGAACACTTCTGGGTCCATGTCTGGATCGCCAGTGACGCCTCCCTCACCGATGTCCGGTCATCGAGGTAAGCAACATTGTCTTTTCTGTTTAGTATCCTTTTTGATAAGTTTTCTCAAACCCCTTAAGTGGGTTATAGATTGACGATGACGAAGATTGTTCGTCTTCTTAATCTCGAGTGCTGAAGCAAGCCTCTGGGTTCATTGGTGAAACGAAGGGTCGATTCTCTCGTTTTGAAACGCTGGTTTAATCCTACTATGTTCGAAAAGGACAACGTAGGACTAAATCCCTTTTGTTTTGGGGAATTATAATGCAGATTTAATTTTTTGCATTCAAAATGATTCAACGTGGGTCTAGACCCTTGCGTCCAAGTTGATTTTGACACAGGTCTGGACCCCTGCGTTTGAATTCGTCCGTTAGGGAGTTTATTAACTTCACTCTTATTTATTTTGTTAATGCAAGATGGGCTTCTACTACTAAGCCCATCATCATATATGATTTGGACTACACCCCTTCAATTCAACCCATCTCTATGATTCATCCAAATGAGAATTATGAGTGAGTGACCTTCGAGGTGTCTTATTTGAGACCCGATTGTACTCTATTCCTCCTTAGGCATTTGAAGAACCAGGTGAAACAAGCCTTCTCCATCGTGATGTATGGTTGGGGCTCCTTCTCTGAATTTCATACTTCTATCGAGGAAGGATTAAATGATCTCGCTGAAGTCAACCTCCACTATGCTCGGCGTTGAGCAGTGGTGCAGAGATAATACACCGCTTCTCATGTGTTGTTCACTTCTTGGAAGAGATGAGGAACACAAATTTAAGGCCTAAGATACAATGGGCCATAAGTAATGCTCAGCTGAAGAAGAAAGTTGATAACAGAGCCCGAGCCCGTAGTACTTCGGAGAAGAAAACTTTCATTTGGAGCTTGCAGAAGCAGCACCGCCATGCAAGGGACAAGCTTATTTCAAGGGAACTAACCCCAGAGGAGTTCGACCTCGGGGATACCACCCTCGACGCAAGGCTTCAAGCAGAAAAGGAAGTCGTTCAAGCGTTGCAACGAGAAGCTTCTGCGGCTGCATTCACCGATGTTCAACTCCGCAAGAAGGTCAAAGAGGGGGTGTTGACTAAGTACGAGAGGGATATATCTAACACCGAGGCCTATCTTTTTAGTTTCTATTTACTTTAAGCCCCAGCGACACTTGTTATCAATTTTGTAATAACTTTATATTGTTTCTCAAAACATTTATCATCTGCTTGTGATGAACTGTTGACATTTGATGTCCCTTCGTTGCATTTTCTTTGCTGTGATCTTGAAATGTCATAGTTTTAACTTTGGATCGGGGATTCTCCTTGCTATTATTAAAAAACAATCTCTAAAAATTCCCCTGTTAGGTTAAGCCTCTGCGTTTGAATGAATTCAACGTGGGTCTATCCCTTTTAAAAGTCAAAAACACAGGGTTGGACTCTGCGTTTAAGAGATTGAGACGCATCTATGAAACTTGCAATCAGGAAGGCTAGAAGGTTTATCTCTTAACCTTGGGAATGTATTCCAGGTTGTTAGGACTTTTCCACTGAATTGGATCGCGCTGATTGATATAACCATCTAGCATATTTTGGAATTTTTTTATTATAATAATTCTAGAAAACTTTAATCGTCAGAGGTATAGCGTTAACTTGACGACATATAAGGCAGGAAAAATAATTTACTATTCCTTATTCAAATGAACTCCATAAGTGGCAACCCCTAGTCGGACTTTAACAGCCTTCTAGGGCATGAGTTGCATGTCATACTATGATAAGAGAATTGCCCATTTTGCTAGTCGATAATTAGGGTGGATGGTTTCGTCATAAGCACCCTCAAAGGATTTACCTTAGAAATGACATAAATTGTTTTTCCAACTAAGTAATGTCGTGTCTTTTGGACAGTGAATACCAAGGCGAGACATTCTTTTTCTACTAGATTATACCGGTATTCAGCTCCCATCATGGTCCTACTTAGGTAGAAGATTGCTTGCTCCTGTCCTTGGTCATTGTTCTAGGCTAACAAAGCTCCCAGGGAATGATCCATGGCTCTCACGTATAGCAGGAACGGTTTTCCCGATATCAGGGCCATAAGGACTGGCGGTTGAGTGAGGTACCTCTTAATCTCTTCAAATGTTTTTTGGCAATCTCCATCCCAAATGAAGGATACTCCTTTCTTCATGAGCTTAGAGAAATGTTGGCATCGTCCCTAGAGGTTGGAGATGAATCTCCGAATATAAGCCAACCTGCCTTGCAAACCTCTGAGCTCTTTGAGATTCTTTGGAGGCGGCATGTATTGGATAGCATAGATTTTTTTTATGGGTCAAGAGAAATTACTTTGGATGTAACTATAAATACCAGGAACTTTCCACTCAATACCCCAAGGAAAAATTTTGTCGGGTTCATCTTCAGCTGATGTGCTTGCATGATGTCGAACATGTTAGACCCTAGAGGGGGTGATTAGGGTCTTATGCTAATTTAATCCGATTTTATGTCGATTTAAAACTAATTCAATTATTATTCTTGCAAGATAGATATACAATATGTTATGAGTAAGAATATGCAATATGAACAAATAGCAATATCCTAACAATGATATATATAATGAGATATATATATGCGAGGATATGAAACTAAGGATAATATAAACA
>BQKN01063136.1:167295-229963 GCA_022839385.1 Asparagus kiusianus
ACAAAGAGGCTAACAATCTCTTCCTTTTTGATGATGACAAACAATTTACAAAAAGGATATATGCATGAGAGGAAATGAATATACAATATTGTAATTATCATGTATATAAACAAAAAGAATATACTCATAATATTTCTCCCCCTTTGACAACATCAAAAAAGAAAAACCAACAAGAATGAAGAGAGCGAAAGCTCCCCCTACCTATAAGCATGGGTGAGTATAAAACAAATATAGGGATTGCTCCCCCTATCAAAATGCCTCATGAATGTATGAAATAAAAGCTAAGGCACACATGTGAGTTAGCATAGATAAAAACATGTTAAAAATTACTCACATATATCAAGATAAAGAGAACACATATGGATGTGTCATTAAAATGGTGTGTCTCAAAACATAAACATAAAGATCATGTATAAAAATAGATTTATAAAATCAAAAGAATGGTAAATATGAGGATCATGAAAAAAGAGTTTTCAAATGAAAACAAATCACTCAAATGAAATCATAAATCAAGATTTAAGTCTAAGAACAATGTTTGATCAATAAAAAAAGCTTTCTTTGTAGAAATTGATCAAACCACATATAGAATGCATTATAAGGCATAATTAAAATTTGAATCATCTATTTGTGATGTATAATGAATTCAAAAGAACAAATAAAAACAAAATTTTCATAGTTCAAAAATAAGATTATAAAACGTACAAGAATCATGAACTATGAAAAAAATCATCTTTAAAAGTATAAAACCAAATCATCATTGATTTTCACAAATGAGAGAGTCAACAATATCAAGCTCTTGAGCTTATTTCAACCCATATAAATATTTTTAGCTCCCGATAAACAAGGTTTGGGAATAAACACCCAATAAATCTAGGGGGTTATATAAACACAAACCTCTTATCAAAAGCGAAACTAATAACCATGAAAACAAAGGAATTGATCAAAGAAAATTGTTTTCATATTAAAAGTTTTCAAAGAACATTTTACAAAACCAAGAAAAATAAAAATAAAAACACTAAAATTCTTGGTTTAAAAATTATTTTTGCACCCAAGTATTCTTAGTACCGGATTGTTTAGGGACATGACCCCTATCAATAAAGCTCAAAGCCCTAGGGTTATGAACCCTCTTGAGCACATGTGGTGCACTTACATGGTCAAAGCAATATTCACGCAAATGACTCTTCCGATTATAATGTATAATGAAAGAGATCTATTTGTTGTTGGGACCATTAGCTCGTGCATGGGAACCATTTGCAAACAAAGATTTTTCTTTTAAATTGTTTTGCAAATGAGAAACTCTTTTCAAATCAAAATAAAATTTGGTCAAATAACCAAAACGACCACAAACATCATATTTAAACCTTTGTGGCTTAATAAAATCATTTGGCAAAGGTGAAGTCTTTTTCAAATCAAAGAAAAATTTTGCCAAATGGCCAAAATGACCACATAGATCACATTTAAACACATTTGCATGCTTATGATGAACTTTGTGAGAATGAGTATGTGAATGTGTATGTGTACATGATGAAGCTACATGAGATGCACAAGGAGCATTAGCATTCTTAGGTTTCTGTGCATCATAGCAAAATTTAGCAAGGTGACCTTTTCGGTCGCAAATAGAACATTTATAAACTTTGCTATATATGTGTGCATAATGAGTGAATGATTTTGACTTAGACTTGGCACACATATCCATAAGCTTCTTATGATTATAATGCATATTTTTAAAGTTGAATCTAAAGATGAAATGTGTTTATTCACAATAGTCAAATCTTCATTATTAGACACATATGCATTTTTATTAGAAGTAGAACATATATAGTCATTCATAAAGCAAGCAGTATCATTTTTTATGTTCTCTACTTCTAATATGGCATTATCTCTTTCATGAATTAAGTTAGAAATAGATGAGATCAATTTTTTATTTTCCAAATTTGATAAGTCATTATTTTCTTTAAGCATAGTATTTTCTTTTGCAATGACATTAAATTTGGAACCTAGCAACTCATGATTGGATTCTAAATTTACATGCTTGCTTTTCAATTCAATAAAATTTTTATGCAATTTGTTATAGGCATGCAATAATTTTTGGAAAGCACAAGCAAGTTCATCACTAGATACATTATTAATGGATTTGAACTCGCAAACCTCACTAGGGCTATCGCCTAGTGGCCGTGTGCATGAAAATAAAGCTCCACATGAACTAGAAACGGAATCCTCCAAAGCTTGTCGAATCGCCTCCAAATTCCCTTGTTGTGCTTCTATAAGTTTCCACAATGTGTAAGCACTATCAAAAGAATCAAGCTTGTTAGAAAAAGATGAATCGAACGTATTATGTAAAAATTCTAACAAAAGCTTATTAATGGTAAACATTTTATGATCATTTTTACTCCACTTAGATTTCTCCAAAGTGTAGGATCTGAAATAGATACACTAGAACACTAGAGGGGGGGTGAATAGTGTTTTTTAAAAATTATACAAAGTAGATTATAAATTGCAAAGAAAGAATGGCAACAATCTCAGCAAATCACAATCACAAACAAGAGTTTTTATACTTATTCCACCAATCTGGTGTACATCCAGTCCCCAAGCAAATCCCGCTTGAGATTTCTACTATAATTTTGAATCAAGAACAAAATTAAAACCAAACCTGACCAATTTATAAGTCCCTACAAATTGCAACACCAATTGACAATACTTTGTCAATAGCACACCAATCTCTAAACCAAGAGATCAACCTCTCTCAAACCAATGGACCTTTCCTTTAATCAAACAACTCAATTCCTATAAGTCTTGATTTGTAGTGTTGTGTAGCAGTGGCTTAGGAATAATTTTATCCTCTGAAAATTGCCTAAATAATTTGTATATGAATGAGGATAAAAGGCAATTTCAGAAACAATCTTTTTCTTAATACTTAGCAAAATATGAATGTTTTTAACTCTTGAACAATGCACAAAGATTGAAGCTTATGGGTATATATTTATGTTCCATTTTTTGAACATATAGCCTTTTTATAGCCCTTGAAAAGACAAGTTTTTAAACTTTAAAACATTTAAAAACGGCTATAAACTGTCAATGATTCAAAAATTAACGTTCAGAAAAACTGCATTAGTTGAAACTATAATACATAGTAGTCGACTACTCTATAATACAAAAAGTCTAGAACTTAGAAACCAAAACTTAGTAGTCGACTATTCTTCTTAGTAGTCGACTACCTTGTATTACAGAAAGCTTGGAAAACAAAAATCAAATATCAGTAGTCAACTATAATTGTTAGTAGTCGACTATACTGTAAAACAAACGTTCTGTCAACATCTTCTTTCAATTTCTCTTGAGATTCCAGATAGAAAATAGAGTCTGTATGGAAGTTCTCCACCCCTCTAAAAGGACGCTTCTCAGCTATCAGGGTTTGAACTTCTCCTTCATCATTAACACACTTCATAACCTGATGTAGGGTAGGTGGGACAATGCGATTCGTGTGAATCTACGGTCTCCCTAACAACAAATTATAAGATGTGTCTGCATCTATAATGTAACAAGTCACTTTGGACTTGAGATCTCTTATTTGGCACCTGAGTTTGATCTTCCCTGGCAGAGTCGCTATCTTTTGTTTGTTAGAAAATTTGTAATAAGAAAATTAAAAGAATTGAATTTGATTTATTCCTTTTAACTTCTTAGAAAAAGAATATTTACAACTCTCTCAATTTTGATTATAATTTGAATTCCTAATTACAAAAGAGAAGAGAATTGATGTAAGTTATCCCCTTTGTTTAATTATGGGTCCTTCACGGTAGCAATGGAATACTTCCCTCGAATGCTCGCATCGAGTTTGCTTTCCGTTGATGATCCGTACATCTACCTTTACTGGAACGATTGAAGGAACTCTTAACGAGTTTTAAGAACTCAAAATGAGTTCAAACTCTATGCAAAGAGTTGTTTGAACCGTAAATCGGTTAATAACCAAGTATCCTCACTTTCTGTTGCTGAAGAATGCCTTAAGAAATTTGATTCAAAAAGCTCAATCTCTCTTATCTGATCTCTCCAGAATCGATCCCCAACTCTGTTGAGTTTGTTAATATTTATATAGGGATTAAGGGAATTAACTACCCCTTAATCCACTCCTTAATGAGGGTTTAGTTGCCCTATTAATCGGATATAACAACCCACTTAAACCGCTCCCCAGATCATGGGTGAACAGCGGTTTCTGGAGCTGTTAAGATCACGTTTGAATAGGTCAAACACAAGTCTTGCGTTGTTGGTCGTGAACCTTGCATTCAGCATTTGGACGCTGCGTTAGCAGCTGAATCGAGCTGTGTTTAGAAGTTGAATTAGAGCTGCGTTGTCTTGGCTCTGGAACGCGGCTAATTGTGTTTCACCACAGAAGCGAGTTCTATGTTTTTGACTGAAGAGATTATTGACTTGTAATCTCTTCTAACAGAGCGTCGCAAGGATCATCGTTTTGTAATCTTTGCTTTAGCTTTCTAAAATATGAAAGTCGTCAGATTGTAACTCTCACTGTTATCTTTCTTTATCGATTATCATGAAAGTCGTCTACTTGTAACTTTCTTTGTTGAACTACTGAGAATACTCCAATTATAGCCTTCCTTTGTTGACGTGAAAGCCATTTGTTTGTAACTTTCTTTATCGGATTGCTGATGTGAAAGTTGTCAGGTTGTAACTTCTATTATTTGTGTTTGATGGGTATTAGCTATCTTTGTATGATTTTTAGACAGCCTACAGTTAGGGTCAGATCAACCTCTGAAGCACTATGGGCAGGTAAATTTGGTTGAGTACGTACTCTCGGTGGAGGATGATGAGCCGGTCACCTTCAAAGAAGCTATTCGGGACAGGAATAGTGAGAGTTAGTTGGCTACAATAGAGAAAGAAATAGAATCTCTCCGGAAAAACCAAACATAGGAGATAGTTTCATTGCTCGTAGGGAGAACAGCTATTGGTTATAAGTGGGTGTACAAGAGAAAGGAGGATCCTTCCAAGCTTGGCGGTATAAGGCTAGACTAGTGGATAAAGGGTTTACACAAAAAGAGGGTGTGCATTACAATAAGATTTTTTCTCCGGTGGTGAAACACACTTCTATTCGGATGCTATTGA
This sequence comes from Asparagus kiusianus, assembly GCA_022839385.1. Taxonomy (NCBI): domain Eukaryota; kingdom Viridiplantae; phylum Streptophyta; class Magnoliopsida; order Asparagales; family Asparagaceae; genus Asparagus; species Asparagus kiusianus. The sequence goes on from BQKN01063136.1 coordinate 172,405, forward strand.
GTATTGTTGCTCATGATGATCTTGAGCTGGAATAACTCGATATCAAAATAATCTTCTTGCACGGAGACTTGGAGGAAGAAATCTATATGCATCAGCCTGAGGGTTACAAGGTTAAGGATAAGGAGTATCACATATGTCGCTTGAGGAAATCACTTTATGGATTAAAACAATCTCCTCGGCAGTGGTACAAGCGGCTTGACTCCTTCATGCTAAAGCATGGTTTCTTAAAAAGTGATTATAACTATTATATCTATATTTGGAAGCTTCATGGTGGTGATTATATCTATCTTCTTTTATATGTGGATGACATGCTTATTGGTTCGAGAAGCAAGGTGAAGATAGATAGACTGAAATCTCAACTTGGTAAAGAGTTCAAGATGAAGGACATGACCACTACTAAGAAAATATTAGATATAGAGATTAGAAGAGAGCGAGCAAATTAGTGATTGTTCTTGAGTCAGAAGGGCTAGATTAAGCGGGTTATCGTAAGGTTTGAGATGCAAAATGCTAAGTTAGTGGTGACTCTATTGGCTCCACATTTCAGGCTCTTAGGTAAACAATCTCCCACTACAGTAGAAGAAAAGGCACACATGAAGCTTGTAACTTATGCTAGTATAGTTGGTAGTTTGATGTATGTAATGGTATGTACACGTCTAGATATTTCACAGGCGGTCAGTGTTATTAATAGGCTCATGGCGAATTTGGGAAAGACGCACTGGGAAGTAGTAAAATGGGTACTGAGGTACATGAAGAGTATCGTTGATACGGGTCTATGTTTTGATGGAGATACATATCAGATTGATGGGTTTCTACACTCAGATTATGCGGGCGATCTAGACAGACAACTATCTACTACTAGTTATGTGTTCATAATACATGGTCCTCTAATTAGTTGGCGATCGATGTTACAGGCTACAATGGCACTTTTTACTATAGAGGCTGAGTATATGGCCATGACGGAGGGAGTAAATGAAGCATTATGGTTGTGGATTCTTCTAGATGATTTACGGATTGAGCAGGATTGTGTGAACTTGTGGTGCGATAGCCAGAGTGCTATTCATTTGGCTAAGAATCAATTTTATCATATTCGTACTAAGTATATCGATGTCAGGTATCATTTTGTGTGGGATGTCATAAAGGAAGATGATATTTCTCTCATGAAGGTGCACACAAATGAGAATCCCGCAGACATGTTGACCAAGGTCGTGATAGGTAGCAAGTTTTAACATTACTTGGACTTGCTTCATATCAGCCCGTGTTGATCTACCTAAGAGGACATGGCCCTTCGGAGCGATGATGGAGTGGAAGACTGGTATTAGAATTATATAGAGAACAATATGCAAAACTACTATTAGCTTGATCCCGGTCAGAGGGTACGTAGGCAGCCATGGTATAATGGTGCAGCTGGACAACCATAGTATAATGGTATAGCTGGTTTTGGCCTGGTTTGGCGTTTCAGATCTCTCTGATAATGTTCATGGTGTTTCTTCTGGTGGTCGTCCAACATTTGAGGTTTATTAAATATTGTATGATGTGAAGAATTATGAACAGTGCGAGACACCATTTGGTGTCTCGGCACTGTTCACCTGAGACATCAAATGGTGTCTCGGCACTGTTCAACCGAGACACCAAATGGTGTCTCGGTTGAACAGTGATAGCGGGTTTCCAGATCTGTTTTGGGCCTATTTCGGGTCTGTTTTCTTAATATAAATAGGAACATCGTTTTAGGGTTTCTATAGAGGGTTTGCCGGTTGTTTAGAGAAGAAAAAGCAGAGATTTTTTCAGATCTAAAGGTAAGATCTTGAGGAGAGAAAAAAGAGAGAACTTGGAGGGATTGTACAAGAAAGAGATCATATTTCTTAGGTAAAATTCAAACCTCATCTCTTTGGGATGAGCTTGTTGGTTGTGCAAGTCGTCGGTGTTCTCCATCATAGTGGAATCTCCCTTCGCCCCCTCTCATGGACGTAGGCAAGTTTGCTGAATCACGTAAATCTTGTGTCTTCTTTATTGTTTTGTTGTGTATTGACTATTGCTTGTGTTGGTTGGTTTTCTCGATATTCAAATCTAGATCTGATATTGGGAAGAGTGTATATCTCACCTTGCTGTGATATTCACTTCTGTTCTTGTTTCATATCAAAACTGGAACATCGAGGTTGGATTGTGTTTTGTGAAAACAAAAGACAGAGCTTTCTCTCAAGGCAATTCGCTTCTGCGGGGAGGTGGGCATGTCGACGCTCCCAACAACTCTTAATTTGTTAGAATATTGATATATAGTGTTGTTTCTAAAATTTCTTATGTAATAAAATGTTTTTAATGATTAATGCAATTTGTAAAGTACTTTAGCTTTTAAATGTTTCAAATGATTGATGATGTAGAATTTTTCTTCATGTGATAAAATTATTTTTAGTATTCAATAATGCTGTGAATGTATATATTTCAACAGCTATATTGTGAAAGTACTCTGATACCAATTGAAAGCACCCTAATACCACTAGGAAAGAACCCTAGAGGAGGGTGAATAGGGTTTATGCTAATCTAATCTAATTTTATGCTAATTAAAACTACTAACAAATATATCCTAGCAAGAATGATATATTACAAATATATGTGCAAGGATATACAAGTAACACAAGGGTAAACAAACTACTAAAGTGATAGGGCAATATAAACAATGAGCAATTGACAAAGGCAATAAGAATAATAAGCACGAGTGTAAAAGTGTGTCAATACAATCATAAATAAATGATATGTTCACGGAGCTCGGTCCTCAGGACCTACGTCTCTGCTCCTCACCTCAAGGAGATCTCCACTATCACACCGGGTTTTCTACGCTTACCCGAAAAAATATTTATACATCACAATGTCAGTTTTTAACGCTCACCGATCAACGTTCACAATCACTCATAATGTAACTACTCTACTCAAGTGTTGGTCTCTAGCCCGTGTCTCCCTTAAGTGTTAGGAATTATAACCTCTCTTTAGGCATTACCACCTACCCCACTCCTCTTGGGATGACCTCATCTCTCACCACACACTCCTCTTGGTGTACTAGTGTATTACAAAGTGAATCCTCATAATTAGATTCAATACAATAATTAGTTTTCTAGTTCACCAAAAACTTTACAACTTACACACTTGCAATTACACTTCACACCCTCTAAGTGTTGGCCTAATCCGTGTCACCTTCCTCAAGTATTTAGAATTATCACCTCGCTAGGCTTTACTACTGACCCCACTCCTCTTGGAACCGACCCCGTCTCTCACCAACCACTTCTCTCGGTGTCCAAGTATAATATAATGTGCAACTCACAATGAAGCTCACAAATATAAATTTGTTCTCTACAATAGATGAGAACACAATGTAGGCTCACACTCAATGTCACACAAACCCCACAACCCAAATTATACAATGTATGAAAATACAATAAACTCAATGGTTGTGTGTGTAAACAGTGAGTAAATAAAATCAACTAAACTCAATATAAACACTAGCTTAATGAATTAATATCAAACAATATAAATGAAAAGTTAGATTGAGTTTAGAAAACTTCTCTATGGATAATAAGAGAGAGGGAGAAGAGTAAATGCTCAAACACCAAAGGATGATCTTCATTTGCTCTTATGAAAGTTTCTTCATAAACTTGTAAACACACTAAACAAACTTTGAAACCCTTAAACAAAACTGGTAATCACTTTTTAAAAACTTTTCTCTTGTTAAATTAAACCGAGGATATGTAGGGCTATTTATAGGAAACCCTAAAGCCAAGAGAAAATAACAAAACCCAGTAAAAAGATAAAAATAGAAAGGCTAAAAAAACTAGCTGTTACAGCATCAGTCGACTGACGGCTTTCATCAGTCGACTGACGGCTTTCATCAGTCGACTGATGAGCTGACCGTTAGAGGCATTTTTCAGCTCATCAGTCGACTGACAGACCTTATCAGTCGACTGATGACCTCATCAGTCGAATGGTCAGTCGACCAAAATAAAATAGAAACTTTTTTAAATTTTAGGTACTTTCTTCAGTCGACTGATTGATCTACTGATTTCATCAGTCGACTGACCAGTCAACTGATAACAGATATACAGCCTGTTTAAAGTAGAAATCTGATTTTTAAACTGTCTTTAAAAATAGCAAATAAAATTAAAAAATATAAAATTTTGAAAAATGATTATAAACATGATAATACATATGTTACAAAAACTGGTTTTCAGAAATCACCTCCCAAATATGAAAACTCTTCATTTTTCAAATATGTTCAAAAACATGAAAACTAAACATACATGTTTTTGACATTTGACTTAACAAACTTTTAAAACTTTGTGAAATGTTTTTATAGACTTGATAAACTATGTATAAAGTGATATTGAAGTCTATAAACTAATAAAATAATGTTTTTACAAAAACACCTATATTTTGATAAAATCAACAAATACGTATGTGTGATTAATATGAGCTTAAAGTATTAACACATAAGTATAAATTTATACTACAAACACTATAAACTATATACCCAAGCTTAATGAAGGTCTTCAATGAGCTCGACTTGGTAAACATGCGGATGAAGCTTGAACTTGGATCTTCAGCTTGAATTGGATTGCTTCACTCCACTATTCCGTCAACCTTCATTGAATATGACCATGAATGCTCGATTCCAGCCATCCTCCAACATATTGAACAAACAACATTAGATATAAATTATTTATAAATCATCATCAAAACAAAAGGACCCAACATATAGTACAACTCTTGAGAAGTGAATTCTTTTATTGCATTGCAGAGAGTGCAAATTTTCCACAGTGAAACATTATTTTCACTACGTACGTAGTATTGAACTCTCATGAAATTCATATCGAAGAATAACCATTTTTTTAGATTTTCTTTTCTTCCATTTACTTATACTAAAAGGGTGATAATTCATACATGAACAACATTGTACCAAAGAGGAAAAATAAAGACATATCAGTATTATATCAGTAAGCAATGAATGGAAAATAAATGGATGACTATGAGAACATTCTTCCGAAACAAGTTCCTGAAAAGGTGCAAGCAGTTTTGTTGGGGAATAGAGTCATGTCCTCATGCCACGGAAGTGATATAACCTGAGAGAAAGCCCTGGCTCTTATTTTCACATAAGCTCAAGCCAACATCTATATTCTATTTCACTAAGGAAACAAGAACAAAAGTAATATATCTCAACAAGGTGAGATATACACTCTTCTCAATATTAGATCTAGGTCTGAATATCAAGGAAAACCAACAAGCAATACCCAACACCCAGAAAATAGTAACAACACGAGATTTAAGAGGTTCAGCAAACTTGTCTACGTCCACGGGAGAGGGTGAATGGAGATTCCACTATGAAGGAAAACATTAACGACTTATACAACCCATAAGCTCGTCCCAAAGAAGAAGCTTTGATTTTTACCCAAAAGAAATTGATCTTTCTGTTATAAAATCTCTCCAAAACTCTCTCCTTTTATCTCTCCTCAAGATCTCTTGAAAAAACTCTCTTGCTATAGCCGACTAAGCCCCTGTTTTTATCAACTGAAACCCTAGGAACCGGATTGGGTCTAACCGAAGGTTGATTTGATCGGCTTCATTAAGACTTCAGGTATTAATAGGAAATTCGGGCCGGTGCCGAAACCCGCTGCTTGCCCACCTACTGCTTACCCGCTGGAGTCCCGTAAGACACCCTAAGGTGTCTTAGGTGCGAGACACCTTAGGGTGTCTCACGCGCAATGCCGATAATTGTCTCGCGCTCATAATTCTTTACCTCGTGCATCATTTAATAAACCTAAAATTTTGAATAAACACCAGAATAATGTCGCGAACATCACTAGAGAGATCTAAAACATCAAAACAGGCTAAAACCAGCTGCACCATTATACCATGGTTGCATACGTACCCTCTGACTGGGATCAAGATAATCATAGTTTTGCAATTCTCTATATAATCTCCACCTCACCCCATCACTATCCCAAAGGGCCATGCCCTCTTGGGTAGATCAACACGGACTGATATGAAGCAAGTCCAAGCAATACTGAAACTTGCTACTTATCACCACCTTGGTTAACATGTCTGCTGGATTCTCATTCGTGTGCACATTCATGAGAGAAATATCACATTCCTCTATGACATCCTACACAAAATGATACCTGACATCGATATGCTTTGTAAGAGAATGATAAACTTAATTCTTAGCCAAATGAATCACACTCTGACTATCGCACCATAAGTTCATGCTATCCTGTTCAATCCCCAAATCATCTAGAAAACCTCACCACCATAATGCTTCCTTCACTCCCTCAGTCATGGCCATGTACTCATCCTTTATAGTAGAAAGTGCTACTGTAGCCTGTAACATCGATCGCCAACTAACTAGAGCATCATATATTCTGAACACATAACCAGTAGTAGATTGCCAGTTGTCTAGATCTCTCGCATAATCTAAGTCCACAAACCTATCAATCTGACATGTATCTCTACTAAAACACAGACCCATATCAATGGTACCCTTCAAGTACCTCAGAACCCATTTTATTGCTTCCCAATGTGTCTTTCCCGGATTTGTCATGAACCTACTGACAACACTGACCGTCTGTGAAATATCTGTATGTGTACACATCATTGCATACATTAAACTGTCAACTACACTAGCATAAGGTACACGCTCCATGTGTGTCTTATCTTCCACCGTAGTAGAAGATTATTTACCCGAGAGCCTAAAGTGTGGGGCCAATGGAGTCACCACCGACTTAGCACTTTGCATCCCAAACCTTGCGATAACCTACTCAATGTAGCCCTTCTGACTCAAGAACAATCGTCGATTTGCCTGCTCTCTTCTAAATCTCCATACTCAGTATTTTCTTAGCAGTGCTCATGTTCTTCATCTCAAACTTTTTACCAAGTTGAGATTTTAGCCTATCTATCTCCACCTTGCTTCTCGAAGCAATAAGCATGTCATCCACATACAAAAGAAGATAGATATAATTCCCTCCATGAAGCTTCCGAATATAGACACAACAGTTATAGTCGCTTCTGGAGAACACATGCTTTAGCATGAAGGAGTCAAATCATTTGTACTACTACCAAGGAGATTGCTTCAATCCATATAATGATTTCCTCAAGCAACATACCTTATTCTCCTTATCCTCAGCCTTGTAACCCTCAGGCTGATGCATATAGATTTCTCATCCAAGTATCCATACAAGAAGGCCATTTTGATATTAAGTTGTTCCAGCTCAAGATCACCATAAGCAATAATACTCATAGCACCCGAATAGAAGTGTGTTTCACCACCGGAGAAAAGATCTCATTGTTATCCATACCCTCTCTTTATGCAAACCCCTTATCCACTAGTCTAGCCTTATACGGTGTACCACCAAGCTCGGAAGGATCATCCTTTCTCTTGTACACCCACTTATAACCTATAGCTTTCCTCCCTACGGGCAATGGGACCACCTCCTATGTTTGATTCTCCTAGAGATATTCTATCTCTTCCTCCATCGCAGCCAACTCTCACTATCCTTATCCCAAATAGCTTATTTGAAGGTGACCGGTTCATCATCCTCTACTGAGAGTGCGTACTTAACCAAATTTACCTGCCTATAGTGCCTCAGAGGCTGGTCTGACACTAACTTCTGAACCTGTTTGTATGCTCACCTTGGCCTAGTGGAAGCCAAATTATCTTCGAGTTGCTGTTGTTGTAGTGCTTGTACATTTTCATGCTGAACCTCTACCTGTTCAAGCTCATCATCACACTTTTTCCGAGTGTCTCCATGATTTTCCACTTGAACATGACTAGAACCTGGTTTTTGGTCTTTTGGTTCTATTTCAATTACTTGTGACTTAGAAGTCCCAACAGTCCCAACACTATCATCCTCAAGCACCCTAGCTTTTGATAGAGCTATCATGGATTTCTCATCAAAGGTCACATCTCTGCTAATCATGAACTTGGAATCTTTTGTACATCAAAGGCGATAGCCTTTTACGCCCTTTGCATACTCCAAGAATATTGTCTTCTTGGCCCCTGCGTCAAGCTTTTCCTTGTTAACGTGATAGTAGGCGGTATATTTAAAAATCCTAAGCCTATCGTAATCTGCATGCTTCCTGACCATACCCGATAGGGTATATCACCATCCAATATCGAATGTGGAGACCGATTCACTATGTAGCAAGCTATAGCAACCACTTCTACCCATCATTCTTTGCCCAAACCAACACATGATCGCATACCCATTGTTTTCTCCTGTAATGTAAGGTTTAGTCTCCCTGCGACTCCATTTTACTGTGGTGTAGACCTGACTGTCCAGTGTCAAACAATACCCTCCTGATCATAGAATTTCTTAAAAACACCATATGTATACCCTGTACTATTATCAGAACTCATTGTCTTCAGTTTTCTACATGTTCTGTTCTCAACCATTGCCTTCCACTTCTTAAATGTCTCGAATACCTCATTCTTATACTTAATAAAATAAATCCAAGCATACCTAGAATGATCATTTATGAACCAGACAAAATACCTAGAACCACCCTTGGAAATTGTCGGAGCCGAACCTAACACATCTGTGTGCACATAATCTAATATACCTCTGCTCTTGTGATTACTTTTCAAGAACTGGACCCTATGTGCCTTCCCGTACACACAGTCCTCGCAAAAGTCCATACAAGGTTTCTTCATGTTCTTCAGCAAACCTTTTTTACCAAGTAGATCTAGACCCTTCTCTGACATATGCCCAAGCAGCCTATGCCATAACCGAGTGTGCTCACATGGGTCTCTGTTGATGCTAAATATCACACAGCCAATTAAAGGATGGAACCCGCACCGAAGTTCAACGGCTTAAACCTTGACAGTTGTAAAGTAAGAGTTTTTTTAATATTATATATAAAACCATCATGCGCCACTATCACCCTTTCAAATTCCCTTCTGATTGACTGTTCTTCTTCCCCAATTTCTCTTGTCCTTTTAATCATTTTTTCTGCCAATTATCCTTTCGTTTCTCTATGGCTTTAGAAGCGGTTGATCGTCGGGATCTTCTGAAAATATTCATTCTAAAGTAACCTTGTCTCAATTGAGGATGATGTCTAAAACGTTTGACAACCCTACAGGATATGAGCTACTCACTCCGATGAGCTCAGAGGCTATTTTCGACCATGGGCCTGAACAACATCCTCTTTACTTGAGACACTTGGAGTGCAGTTTAAGATTATCCCTACCTCTATTTCTGAAACAACTATTTGAGACGCTAGGAGTTTCGCCTATGCAAATGAAACCGAATGACATAGCCATTGCTATGGCATTCGCGGTAATATGCCATTGGTTGGCAATCAGGTCTACTCTAAAGATCTTCGCTCATTTGGTGATCGTAAAGGTAAATCAAAAGGAGCCCCATTGAAGATCACAGATCTTCCAAATTTATATAATGATTGGAAGGAGAAGTTTGTGTGGGTGGTCAGGGATGATTTAGAGATGTGTTGTTTCGATTAGCCCGAGATAAGGAGGAATGCTCTTGCTAGAAATATGTTGTCTTCGGAAGAGAAAAACTAACCCGACTTAATCAAGGGATTTGCAGGCTCTCGCCACATTGAAGATCTGCTTGATAGATTAGTCTTGCGCATGACCGGGGTGTCAGTTGAGCCGGCAGCTTCTCGGGACATAGATAGGGCTACGGTCCTCATCATTGGATCAAGGGAGGTGACTATGATGCCCACAACTAGGCCAGTCGATCGCCAAGGGGAGCCATCTGTTAGGCCAGCTAAACGTCTTCACGAGGATTTTTATTCCTTAGGGACGTAATCAGTCGGTGAAGTAAGCGCTGCTTCCCTCACTGTTAGGAGGAGAAAAAGAGAATCTGAATGAATGCTTCAAACGAGGGAGGAAGAGAGGCAGACTAATATCATCCCTTTGGGTGATTCAAGAGAGAGAGAGAGAGAGAGAGAGAGAGAGAGATCTTGAGAGAATCATCCGAGGCCTCTCTAGAAGAAATAGCCGAGAAGAGGATATAGGTTGGAGAGTAATCGTCGGATCATCATCAGGAGTCAACTCGACAGAGAAAGAAGCCTGCTCATGAATAGACAAGATAAGAACGTGCCTCATTGGACTTTCCTCGCTTGGTGCTAATTATAGGATGGAACCTGCACCGAAGTTCTACTTTGAACCTGAACGTCACCTCAATGCTCGGAGGACCATCCTTGAGTCTTGCCGAATCAAGTCTAGGGCAGTTGATCAATTCCTCCTCTCAGAAGATGAGAAGTATCTAGAGAAGGTGCCCGACCTTGGTCTTCATCATGCTCTCCACAACTACTTTACTCGAGGAGCCATATTGGAAAATGAGTTATATGGTCAAGTAGAACATGTATGGACTGAGTACCATAAACTTCTTGGGGAGGTGGAGTTATTAAGGGCCAATGAGAAAATTAATCGACAACAAACTGTTAAAGGATCCGTCTCCGACACTTCTGAAGTCACCAAGCTTAGGGAGAAGTTACGTGAAGCGCTTCAAGAGAGGGATCGTGCTAAGGTGTTGGCTCAAGCAAAAAAGGAGGCGGTGGCGCATGTAAAGCGTCAATTAGACGAAGATTATATAACAATCACCAAGCTTCAAGAAGAGTTCACACACCTCAAGTCTAAATCCCATCAGCAGGAAATTGTCAACAAACATTTACTGGAGATCCTCGATACTTATCGCCAAGTTATTATCGACACTTATCACGAAAGTTTGTTTGGGAAAATAGAGGTGGCATTAGCTTGTAAGGTCGGATATGATCACTTATTAGCTCAGCTCCTAGCCGAATTGAAAAGTATCCCCGATCGCTTTCAATATCCCTCCATGGTCGCCAATTGTTTAGGAGAGCTGGTGGAGTTGGAAGCACTAGGAGAAGGATACGACCTCGATGACACTAAAGATTATTTAGATGAAGAGCAGGGTCGATTGTCTCCTCCACCGACTACTCCTAGAAGTTCCTCACCTCCGACTCCAGGAGCTATAATGGATTTTCAATAGGTTTTATAGGAATTCTTTCATAGTCGTCTTGTAGATTTTATACTTTGTAATACTTGATCAATGAATGAAAAAAATCATGTTCTCCTGATTTTACGAAGCCTCAAATTTTTTTTCAAATGAGTTGCCTTTTTTATAAACTTGTGGAAATTTACTAACTACTCCGAGCCGACTAGTACCACCTTTCAAGCCGTCATAGGGGATGTTGACTAGTCTGGTCGTTTGAGATGTCGGCTAACTAGATTATTCTTCTCTCTCTCTATATTATATATTTTCGAGAGGATTTGACTGCTGCTATCTGATATTACGCAATAGTTTGTCGGTTGGCGGAGATTTAATGATGACGCTTTGATTCTTTAAAACAAGACGTGGGACCCTAGGAGGGATGTGAAGTTTCAAATCTCGAAATTAAAAAGGTCTTAGAGTTACGAGTTGAATCTCCTCCGTTCATCTTAAAAAGTGACAACCATCAGGATAATCCCACCTGGCGATTAAAAGTCATAAAATAGCTTTACTAGAAAGGAAGAAGAACACTCTGTCATTATTCGCTCTAATTTTCACAGTGTTTCTCTTCTTCTTCAAAGTTTTCTTCAACCAAAGAATTTGCCATGTCTTCTCAAAGCTCTATCGTTGGTCACAACAAATAAAGGACTAATATTCTTTGTCCCATTCGTTCAAAAATCTTTGTGGGGAATCTCAAGAAATTCTACAGCCTGTATGATATTCCCAGGGATCTTAAGTTGATAGTTCCTGAGGGAAATGGCCCAGTATATCGCCATGGTCCCAACAGAGTGTCATTATACTTGGCCCACCTTGATCAAGGACTTTGACTACCTTTTCATACATTCGTAAAGGAGGCATGTGGTGCTACGAGAATCTCCCCCTCTCAACTCGCCCTAAATGCAATGGGGATTCTGATGGCTTTCATAGTCATCTGCTTCCGGCTAGGTGTTCTTCTCATATATTGACCCGTCGGGGCTTCGTAAGACCATTTAGCTAATTATACTCCGAATGCACATTTAGCTGGATTGAACTTCATTCGATATCGCCTTAGGGTTGAAAAGGTCTCGTCCAAATCTGAAATATGGGCAGACGCTTGTTTGGATTTACCAATAGATCATCCACATAAACTTCAAGATTGTGACCAATCTGATGCTGGAAGACCCTGGCTACAAGTCTTTGGTAGGTGGCTCTAGCATTTTTCAGTCCGAAGGGCATCATTTTGTAACAGTACGTACCCATATCGATAATGAAAGAAGTCTTCTCTTGATCAATCTTAGCCATAAAAATTTGATTATAGCCAGAGAAGACATCCATGAAACTAAGTAGTTCATGTCTCACGCTCTCGTTGACTAACTAGTCGATCGAAGGTAGGGGATAACTATCTTTAGTACAAGCTTTATTAAGGTCGGTGAAGTCTACACACATCATCCACTTGTTCAGTGCTTTTTTTCATTAGGACTACATTAGCTAACCACTCTGGGTATTGGACTTCTCAGATAAAGTCGGCTTTCAAAAGCCTCTTCACTTTGTCTGCTGCCGCCTTCTGGCGTTCTGGGCTAAGATGTCTCTTCTTATGTTGAACAGGTTTGACATGTTTGTCCAGGGCTAATTCGTGACACATTATCTCAGGGGGAACCCCTAGCATATCATCAAATCTCTAAGCAAATACATCAGTATTGTCTTTTAGAAATTTAACCATATCCCCTCTCAAGGGCTCGACTAATCCGGACCCAATCTTCATTGTCTTCATTCCTTCTTGGTCAATAGGGATTTCACGGAGCTCTTCTACTAGCTCCATCCTCGGTCTCCCCGTAGTCTTCTCCAGTTGGAGATTGGTTTTTTTAATTGCCATAGTACCTTGCACACCCTTTTCCTTGACCGAGAGTAAATAGTAAAACCTAGCTTCTCTTTGATTGCTCAGGGCTACTCCGAATCCATTTGGGGTCGGAAATTTGATAATCTTGTGGTAAGTTGAGGGGATAGCCGGCAAGAGGTGGAGAGCGGTTCGACCTAGTATAACATTATGGGTTAACTTCAAATCCATTACCAGAAACTGGATTTGGGCAGTGATTTTCCTAGGATATTCTCCTAATACTAATGGTAAAGTTATCATGCCTTCTAGTAAGAGGGCATAGCCAGTGAAACCCACAAGGGGTTCTCTACAAGGGAGGAGGCGGGATTTATCAATTCCCATCTGATTGAAGGCGCTGGTATATAAGACGTCCACCGAACTTTTGGTGTCGACCATAATTTGTTTCACCTGATAACCATTAATGGATACGATGATAACAAGAGGATCATCATGGGGTATCTTAACACCCTGTAGGTCATCGTTGCTAAAAGATATGAGCTCTTCTGTCTTCGTCTTCTTGGGATTATGGTCAACTTGTAGCGTTCTTCTAGCATATCTCTTCCACTCATTATTGGATGACCCCCCAACTGTAGGACCACCACTTATTACATTGATGACTCCTTTATGAGTAGTCTCCAAGGGTCATCCATTTATTTTAGGTTGAGGTTGAGGTGATCGCGAGCAGGATCTACTATCGTTTCTGGTTGGGACAGTATCCCTGCGATCTCTCTAGGAAGTGAGATTTCTCAAGTATCCCCTCTCAATTAGGTCCTCTATATCTCTCTTGAGGATTCGACAATCATTGGTAAGGTGTCTGTGATCCCGATGGTAATGACAAAATTGCTTGGTATCCATGCTTCTGAGATCTGATGTCATCTTGGGTGCAGGATCTTTAAGATATCCCTCCCTCTGGACCATAAACAAGACATTAGTAAGTGAGGTGTCAAAGATGGTTAGAGACTCCTTTGGTGTCGGATTTCTCTCCTGATTCCTCCTGTCGGATTGATTAGGATGGGGGTTGGTCCTTGGAGGATTCTTGTTCCATTCTAGCTTCGGAGGACTCATGATCAGTTCAGGGGGCATAATTACCACTGACGCTGTTGGAGGGTTTGATGGAACGGCCATGATTGCTGGCATTGTTGAAGTCGTGGCAATAGGAGCTTCCATGCTCCTTGCTGAAGCCTTGTAAGCCCATGCGTCCTCCATATCTATGTATCTGTTATGGGGTACAATTATTTCCAAATGTATGATCTGATGAGTTAACATATCGACCAGCCAGATAAGCCAACACGATCTGCCGACTCGGGAGGCAGTGTTAGTCGGTACGAAAATCAGCATTCCAGAGATTCAACACTCCTCGGAGTCGACCTGAAGGATAGCCGAGCCGTCACTCCCTCAATCGAGTCGACATCATTTCTCAAAGGCGACTCGAGAGGCGGACTCAGTCGACCCTCTTCATATCAAAAGGTCGCTACTTAGCGTTAGTCGACACTCCTCTCGAGGATGACCTAAAATATTACTTCTCAATATTATTTAACCTTTGATGATCATCATTATGTTCCCATCCTCAGCCGTCTGAAGACTCTCCCGTCACTCATAAACCGACAAGACTCGTCGGCTGCTAGCTCCCAATATCGCTGAAGTGACCTCCTGTCACTCATAAACCAATAAGACTCGTCTGTTGCTGGCTCCCAATATCATTGAAGTGACCTCCCGTAACTCATAAACCGACAAGACTCGTCGGCTTCGGGCTCCCAATGTCACTGAAGTGACCTCCCATCACTCATAAACTGACAAGACTCGTCGGCTTCTGGCTCCCAATGTCGCTAAAGTAACCTCCCATCACTCATAAACTGACACGTATAGAGCAAATGGTGACTCAACCTCTAGCTCACCCCTCACCACCGTCTTACAATACACTCATAAAGTGACCAATCTGCCCTTGGTATCCTCTATAAATACATATGTTATTTGCTATAAAAAAGCAAAAGAAGGGGGGGTTCGCAAGTTGGCAAGTTCGCAATCTAAACTTTCCTCCTGATCTAAATCTGAGAGATCATCATCTCTAATGCATATAGCATAAGAACACAGTTCTATTACTCCACTCCAGCTCAAGTTCACCAACTGGCTTGATCATCAGAGGTACCACGAGGGAAATAAGCCACATCCTCTCATGACTTCTTCTGTGCAGATCACAAACTCTAACTCAGTGGCCGGACATAAAGTCGGGAAAGGAAGAGATCCTCTTCATCACCCCACAAACATCCTCTTCTGGATTAAAAGCACATATTGCGTGAGGAAGAATACATCATTCTTCTTTCACCCTACTAAAGTTCACTAGCTGACTTGACCGTCGGAGGTACCACGGGGGAAATGAGCCCCGCCCTCCCACGGGTTTCTTCTTGTTTGTGCAGAAGGATTAGGAATTCCAGTCTAAGGATCGGGCATAAAGTCAGAGGAGGAGTCGGCCTCATCTCTCATCCTCTCTGTATTCGTCGCCAGCATGAAGACTAGAACCATAACCCCCTCAACTGTGTGATATCAGATATCAACAGTATCCATGGGCTTTGGCCATCAATTATTTATAATTGGTGACCGGTTTCTTAGCAAGAGAGTCAGCTAGATCATTGCTCTGCAAGCCGGCAACAAGTGCCGACATGGCGACTACACTTCCAGGGTTGTTGACTTCTAACATTTTAGCTTGGAATCTCTTAAAGTAGGCCCGAAGGCTCTCTTCTAGCCCTTGCCTTATTTGGATCAGCACATGAGGGGAGAGCTTCTACTTGGTATCATCTAGGAAGTGGTGGATGAACTTTTGACTAAGCTGTCAAAAATTACTGATGGATCTTCTACTCCAAGCATTCCACCAAAGTTTAGTGCTTCCTGTGAGGGTGATAGGGAAGCACCGACAGAGGATTACTTCAGAAACTTGGAGCATACTCATTATGTCAAAATAGTTTTGAACATGCTCAGAATGATCTCCTTCACCCGAGTATGTCCCTAAGTGGGGAATTTTAAACTTCTCGAACGGGCATTCCATTATCTTATCTGAGAGTGGGGTATTCCCTTCGATTACATCAGTAATCAGCTTGTATACTCGATCGTAGGCGGAGGCTCCTGGAGTATCCGATGAGGATGGGAAAGCGTGGTGGTGGGGCATCTTGAAGCCTATCCCTTTGGCATTCCCCTTTGAATGGCTGGGACCAGGACTTTCATCATGGGTCTTTAGATAAGGACGGAGAAACCGTTCCTATTAAGATAAGATGCTCGATTGCTTGAGACGGCTCTTCGTCTGCTTAGAAGGATTATGAGGAGTCTGCGGTGAGACGCTCCATTACTGGGAAGGAGGTGCTCCCGATAGTCGGTCTCCAGAAGGTGGAGGTAGCACAGTGGCATGTGGCGGTATTGGGATTCATCATAGAATTTTGTTAGTTAAGATGGCAAATTGCTCTTTAAGTGATAGGGAGAGCTAGTTCACCACTTGTTCTAGTTGATCCTAGGTAACATAATTAGGTGACTATCCTCCAGGTTGGGACTACTCAGACCCTAGCTCAAAGCCTGCCATTTTTTCTCAAAAAAGGAAAAGAGGCCCCAGTGTGGTACCAAACTGTTAATGCTAAATATCACACAGCCAATTAAAGTCATGGAGTTAATAAAAAAAGAAGGGGGCGCTTTCTTCTTTGACGTTATGTCAAATTCTGGAATTAGGATGGTCGAGCAATCTGCACACAAAGAGTCGTAAGAGGGCGGGGATGAGTTTCCCCATGATACATCCAACGATCAAGTCAGTTGATGAACTTAAGTGGAGTCAAAGAAGAACTATGTGTTCTTATTTTTGTGCAGTGCTTAAGGGGGTTTTGGATTGTGAACCCCTTTCTAGCTCGAATAGTACCTGTACTTATAGAGGATGCCAAGGGCAGATTGGTCACTTCATAAGTGTACAGTAAGACGGTGGTGAGGGGTGAGCTGGAAGTTGAGTTATCCTTTGCTTTACATGTGTTGGTTAGTGAGTGACGAGAGGTCACTTCAGCAACATTAGGAACCAGCAGTCTGACAAATCTTCAAGAGGATGGAGACATAATGATGATGATCAAAGACTAAACAATGTTGAGAAGTGTCACCTATGCTGATAGGTTCGAGGCAAGGATAATCTCTTAGCTTTGTTGAGAAACAAGGCCTATAATGTCATATCTTCGAGTTGCTGACTCTCGTGTCGACTGACACCACCTTTCGTGTCAACACAAGAGTGTCGGCTTGTTCGGCTGGTTGGAATGTCATCGTGTCCTGGCTAACAACCATCTCTCGAGTCGATATAGAGATGTCGACTCGTCTGGGAGGTTAGGGTCTCTCGTGCTGACCAACATCACCTTTCATGTCGACACAAGAGCGTCGGCTTGTCTGGCTAGTAAAAATTTTAGCTTGTGAGATCATATATCTGTGGAACAGATATACCCCATAACAGTCTCCAGCATTTCCTTCAGTTCCAACCGCTGCATCTCCTATCACCGTTATACCTGAGAGAGTATATAGGTTACCATGACGAACACTTTTCATCACTACTAGGGAACCTCAAACAATTTTCTTTACTCTCTTCTCTATTACTATCTTGCAACCACCAGAGTCTAAAGCACCAACTGAGATAAGATTCTTTGATATGGGTGTATCTTCTTCCTTACTTCGGGAGCTTAGCGATCCTCATAGGAGCTTAAGAATAGATGATTCTTATGATATCTTGAGAATAGAGACGTGGACAAAGTCATTGAAAGTGGCAAAGGCGAAGATTACAGAAGAAACTGCAGGAAACGTTTCGAGCTTCCAACGTGCACAAATCCTGGGAGGCTCTGGACTTTTGGCGGTCGACCGTAGCGACGTGTGCGGTCGACCGTAGCGACGTGTGCGGTCGACAGGCCAAACCCTATAATAGGTTTTGGTTTCTATCGTTGGATCCGATCAATCATGATGGTCTCTGTGGTCGACTGTGATGGTTTCCTGAGCCTTCCTGGTCCATTTGGGACTCTGTTTTCCTGTTTGATTTTGGTTTGTTTAGTTATAAGTTTTCCATCCACATTGTAAACTCTATAAAGAGGATTGTTTTAGGGTTCTAAACAATCAGTGAAATCAGAGAGGTGAGATTCTAACTAAGATATTAGGGTTTATAGAGAATTGGGAGATTATTCTTAATTCTAGAGAGATTGTGAGAGAGGGATTTGTAATCTATTATTCTCATAATCTAGAGAAGGTATTTTCCTTCGCCAAAATTGAATTGTTCTTGTGTTTTCTATCGTCTTCTTCTCAACCCACTCTTGATAATTCCGTAATCAAGGGTGCTCGCTCGGTGACTCATATCAAGTTGGTATTAGAGTGATTAGATCTTGTGAAAGGGGGTCCTGTGTATGATCCTTACTTGATCACAATACAAGAATCTAGGCGAGATCCTTATTTCTTCGAAGGAGTTTAGAGATTAAGGAAGAAGATGATGACTGAAGGGGATAGTTTAGCGAGACTACATGCATTGGAGAAACAGATGGAGACAATGGGTTTGACTCTCACACAGCTCGTCAATCTTTTTAAAGGAAAGGACAAAAAGGAGGAATCTTCTTCGAAAGGCAAGAAGAGACTTGTAGAGTCCAATGGGGAAGGCGATGAATCTGGTTCTGAAGAGGAGACCGAGATTGTCAAGACTGTTCTGCATCAAGGAGGTAAGGGTTCTTACTAGAATTTAAAAATATGCTTCAAGGTAAAGATTCTTGTTTATGATGGGAGTGTCAACGTTGAGAGGCTTGATGATTAGATCGAGCGGTTGGAGACATATTTTACCCTCTACGGATATTCATCCAATGAGAAGCTCGTGGTCACGACTTTAAAGCTTTCAGGACATGCATTGACATGGTGGAAATCTTATTTCAAGCAGGAAAGGAAGGCGGTGTCGTGGAACAAATTTAAGGAGCTACTGAGGAAGCAGTTCTACCTGATAGGGTTTCTTGAGGAGCATTGGTACAAGTGGTAGGACTTGCGCCAAAGAGTCAATCAAACTATTCAAGAATACACCATGAAGTTCCAGTAGCAGGCGATGGTCCTCAACATTATGACAGAAAAATATTCTGTGTTCATGAAGTTTATGGTGGGATTTAGCGATTACATCCGGAAGGAGATAAAGTTATTCACGGTGAAATCTATTACAGAGGCGAGCATGGAGGCTATTACCATTGAAGGCAAGCAAAAGAGGAGAAATGAGGCAAAGAGAGATGCAAAACAAGCTGGAGGCGAGTCTAGTGATTCTCAATCTAAGGAGGAGAAGAAGAAGGGTGATATAGGAAAAGCAAGACTGATTTGCAGTCATTGTGAGAAGACAAGGCACGTAGCTGATCGGTGCTGGGAGAAGTATCCTCATCTCAAGCCAAGGGGTTGAAGAAGAAGGAGGAGAAAAAGGCATACGTGATAGCTCAAGTTCCGAAAGAAGTCCCGGGGATGATAGAACCCAACAATAGTCTCAATCTTATGATAAGAAAACAGACCACGAAAGAGGGTGACAACCCTAGAGAGCAGCTCTTTGTTCTTAAGTTGCAGGTAAAGACCAGTTTAGTTGATGCCATAGTTTATCCAGACAACGAGAAGAATTTGATATCTGAGGTCATGGTTCAGAAGCTAGGTCTAAAAACAATCAAGTATCCAAAGTCCTATCCATTGGGGTAGACTTAGAAGGAGACGGGATTGAGTGTAGTTGATCAATGCACTTTCAGATTTATGCTCCATGAATCGTATATTGACTAGGTCACGTGCGACGTAGTTTCATTAGATGTTTGTCAGGTTATACTGGGAAATCCTTATTTGTGGGATAGAAATACGGTCTACGAGAGGCAGGCTCAGAAGTACACATTCACCAAAGATGGTGAAAAGTTCATATTTCGTTCGGCATCACTACCAAAGGAGACAAACTTGTGACGGTGAACCGAGCAAAGAGGTGAGTGAATGCAAGCAAGAAGTTTGTTGTGTTGTGCATTGGTTCTTATAAGGAGCCACTGAAAGAGGGTTGTAATTTAGAGCGGAAGGTGACTACGATGAGATGCGGGACGAAGGAGTTGTTTCTGATCGGACATTGAGGCCAAATTCCTAGCAAGGCCAAGTGGTTCAGAAAAGAAGGAGGGGTTCACGAGTTCCCTCAGCTACAGTTCTAACTTGAACGGGACTTCAAGTTCCTAAAGGAAGGAGCCATGATACGGGTGTATCTTCTTCCTGGCTTCGGGAGCTTAGCGATCCCCATGGGAGCTTGAGAATAGATGATTCTCATGATATCTTGAGGATAGAGATGCGGACGAAGTTGTTGAAGGTGACAAAGGTGAAGATTACAGAAGAAACTGTAGGAAACATTTTGAGCTTCTAGTCATCGACCGCACGTGACGTCGCGGTCGACCGCAAACGTGCACAAATCCTGGGAGGTTCTGAACTTTTGGCGGTCAACTGTAGCGACGTGTGCGGTCGACTGGCCAAACCCTGTAATAGGTTTTGGTTTTTGTCGTTGGATCCGATCGGCCATGATGGTCTCTGTGATCGATCGTGATGGTTTTCGAAGCCTTCCTGATTTGTTTGGGACTCTATTTTCCTATTTGATTTTGGTTTGTTTAATTACAAGTTTGTCATCCACGTTGTAAACTCTATAAAGAGGATTGTTTTAGGGTTCTAAACAATCAGAGAAATCAAAGAGGTGAGATCCTAACCAAGAGATTAGGGTTTAGAGAGAATTAAGAGATTGTTCTTAATTCTAGAGAGATTGTGAGAGAGATATTTGTAATCTATTATTCTCATAATCTAGACAAGGTATTTTCCTTTGCCAAAACTAAATTAGTCTTGTGTTTTCTATCATCTTCTTCTCAACCCACTCTTGATAATTCCGCGATCAAGGGTGCTCACTCGGCGACTCATATCATTCTTATGTAAGTCGGGAACGTGCCTTACATCTGTTAGGGTTCTGACCACTCCATCATTCATCTTGATCTTAATATCTCCAAACCCCACCATTTTACAAGCATGATCATTCTCCATCAATACGGTTCTACCATCAATGCTTTTGTAGGTAGTAAACCACTTTCTATTTGGGTACATATGGTAAGAGTAACCCGAATCAAGAATCCACTTTCCGAAGATATCTTCACCACCCGTAACGACGTAGCATTCTTTATTGCTCCCTTCCTTCGAGACGTAACTTGCCTCTTCCTTGCCTTCTCTTCTCTCGGTTTTGTTGTTATTCTTCCTCCCACCTACTCTCTTGTTAGGACAGTTAACTTTGAAATGCCCTAGCTCATCACATTTGAAACACGATCTTCCCTCAAGAGGTCTCGATTTTGATCTAGACTTTCCTCTCTTGCCTTTTCCTCACTCATTGCCCCTTCCCCTTACAAATAGTTCTTATGCTTGATCCTTGTTACCACTAGTAGTCATATCACTAATTACAATTTTTAAAGATCATCTGCCAAAAGCGTTGTCCTAGTCTCATCCATCTTCAAATTATCTCCTACAAGCATCAATGTCTGTACCAGGTTCTCATCATACTTTGGTAAAGAAAGAAGTAGCAGAAGTGCTTGATCCTCATCTTCTACTGTCACATCAATATCCTTCAAATCCGATATGATCCTATCAAACTTGTTCATGTACTCCCGGATTGATGAACATTCCTCCATCTTGTAAGTATACAATTTGGATTTTAAGTAGATCCGGTTTGTTAGACTCTTTGTCATGAAGGTACTCTCTAATTTTGACCACACATCTGTAGTCATTTCCTCTCTATCCACCAAGAAAGCAACATCTCTCTCAAGACATAGGATAATCGACGCTCGTGCTTCGAGATCTAACTCTTCCCGATCCTCATCTAATATATCTTTGTGCTTCTTTTCTCTTCCCGCCAAAGCTTTATGCAATATTTATGAAATTAACGAGTTTTTTATATGCATCCTCCAATAGGAAAATTATTCTTCCCATTGAATTTTTTAATCTTATACTTTCTCACTTTAACTGTTTTACTTGTAGAAGCCATTCTTCGTTTGTTTTAGTAAACCGCTTCTCTTAGGAATTTTAACATTTACCTTGTGTGCACCACACAATACCCAAAACACCACCTCAAATTGGAAGCTTTGCCACCGCCAATCTGATCAAGGGGCTCTAATACTAATTATTAGGGTGCAGAGTCACGTCCTCCTGTTGCGAAAGCGATATAACCTGAGAGAAAGCCCTGACGTTTGTTTTCACAAAAACTCAAGCCAACCTCTATATTCCTGTTTTACTAAGGAAACAAGAACAGAAGTAATATATCTCAACAATGTGAGATATATACTCTTCTCAATATTATATCTAGGTTTGAATATCGAGAAAAACTAACAAGTAATTGCCAACACCCAAAAAACAGTAAAGACACGAGATTTACGTGGTTAGGCAAACTTGCCTACATCCACGGGAGGGGGTAAATGGAGATTCCACTATGAAGGAGAACACCGATGACTTGTACAACCCACAAGCTCGTCCCAAAGAAGAAGCTTTGATTTTTACCCAAAAGAATTTGACCTCTCTCTTGTAAAATCTCTTCAAAACTCTCTTTTTTATCTATTCTCAAGATCTCTTGAAAAAACTCTCTTGCTACAGCCGACTAAGCCCCTGTTTTTATCAATTGAAACCCTAGGAACCGGATTCGATATTTATAGGAAATTCGGGCTGGTGCCGAAACCCGCTGCTTGCCCACTGGAGTCCCACGAGACACCCTGAGGTGTCTTGGGTGCGAAACACCTCAGGGTGTCTCGCACGCGCCGTCGGCAATTGTCTCGTGCTCACAAGTTTATAGCGGCTGATTGTAAACCTATAATGCAAATTTGTTTGGATTCAAGACGTATATGTCCAATGTAAATTTGAACACAATTTATTAATCATGAAATATACGGGAATATGTTAATTAATTTTACTTAAACAAATTATCTCAAAGGGTAAGTTACACTAAACACGGTTGAACTTTTGGTGCTTTGTCGGATACCCCCATGAACTTTCAAAATTACACTAAACCTTAATAACCTTTGCAGAAACCCACATGAAATTTTAGGTAAATTATACTAAACCCCCATGAATTTTTGAAATGACATATGGGGTTATCTACAAAACTCAAAGAGTTCATGGAGGTTTTTTGCAATTCTAAAAAGTTCATGGGAGTTTGGTGCGATTTTCAAAGCTCATAGGGGTTTATCGCTAAAAACTAAAAGTTTATGGGGGTCCAGTGTAATTTACCCTATCTCAAATTATCAAGAGATTCTGGCAAACTATCACGCCTTGTTTGGATAGGAGGAATAGAGGGAGAGGGCAAGGAGGAGGATGTCTCCCCTTGTTTATTAGGAATTTTAGGAGTTTAATGGTGGTGGAAATTGTACCCGCATTTATCCCCATCTATTTGGTTCTCTCCTATCAATTAGAGTTCAGATAAAATCGTATCATCCATTAAAAAAATCGCATCATGGTATGAATCTATCAACGACATTAATCAGAACACATGCAGAATAAATTCCCCTCCATCCCTTCTTCTGGAATAGTGCTAGTATTTGTTTGTAAAAAACAAGATTGTCCCACATTGAATATTTGAGAATTCTTTTAGAGGTTTAAATATATCTAATAATTATTAGGCTTTGATAAATGTGTTAAAGTATAGACTTCTAAACTCGTGTGTGGTTAACGTGAATAATGCACAATTATTATATCCACTTAGCACTTTGCACCCTTGCCACAGCTACTCAAATA
Source organism: Asparagus kiusianus (assembly GCA_022839385.1). Classification (NCBI taxonomy): domain Eukaryota; kingdom Viridiplantae; phylum Streptophyta; class Magnoliopsida; order Asparagales; family Asparagaceae; genus Asparagus; species Asparagus kiusianus. Next base: position 196,030 of record BQKN01063136.1, read on the forward strand.
CTTTAACCTTTACCATATATTTTCGAATACTACCTTTTATGCACATGCAATACACATGGTTAAATACTATGATTAACTATTTTTTTATTTATTTTCTTACTAAAATTTGTTCACCCTTTACACTTTGATGAGCTTTCCTCACTTATGCCTCTAAACTTTAGCAATGTGATTATATATTTTCTTTGATATTTGTTTAAATGAACTACACTCAATTTAAATTTTCTTGTTAATTGAATTAGTAGAAAGAAAATATAATCTGAAGCCAAATTAAATTATCATGTTATTTGGACTGACATAAAATCAAGCTTGACCTAGGAAAGTATAGTATTGCAAAAATGAAAAACAATTAAAAAAATACTTTATAAAAGAAAGATAAATAATTAAAACTAATAAGATAAGATGATTGGTTAAAAGTGGACTAATATGGAATTTGATCCTAACCCTTGATAGACTTTAAAAAATCATAATTAAAGATTAATGCTAACTCTAGTACACTTTTATATGATGAAAACATCCAACATAAGCATATAAAATTACTAAAAAAGTTCATAAAAATCCCTTCTAAATATTCCTAATTCACTTTAAAAATAAACTATTTTATAAAATATTTTATAAACAAAGTCTTTCATTACTTCTGTTTTATTTTCAATTGAGTTGATGATACGAGTCGCCGTACGAGCATATTTGATCGCAGAGTTATCAAAGATGAGTTTGAGAAGAAAATAGCAAAACACACAAGACAATTCAATTGGCGAAGGAAAATACCTTCTCTAGATTATGAAGAATAGAAGATTACAAAATCTCTCTCTCACAATCTCTCTAGAATAAAGAACAATCTCTCTATTCTAAATAAACCCTAATCTCTTGATTAGAATCTTTCTTCTTTCAATCTGATGTTTAGAAACCCTAAACAATCCCTATTTATAGGTCAAATAACGTGGGTGGTAAAGTGGGAAATACTCAAGTCAAACCCAACTAGAATTTGTCTCAAAACAGAATCCAAATTGGCCTAGAAAAGCCCCGTCAGACGACCGCCATACGTTAATCGGTCGACCGGTCGAGGCTCATTGGTCGACCAACTATAGTGCGTCAGTCGAACGTCTAGAACACATGTTTCTAGACCTTGTAGGTGCAGGTTTTCGGTCGACTGAGGATGGTTGTTCGGTCGACCGACATAGCTTCATCGGTCGACCGATGCTAGCTCGTCGGTCGACCGATGCTAGCTCATCGGTCGACCGGCCAGAGTTGCTTCACCAGCTTCTTGATTTTTAGTGTTTTCCTGCATTTGACCATTTTCTCCACTACTGACGACTCCGCCCACGCTTCTATTCTCAAACTACCATGAAAATCATCTATCATCAAGCTTCCATGAGGATCGCTAAACTCCCATGAGGGTTGCTAAGCTCCCGAATCAAAAAAGAAGATACACGCATATCATAGCTCCCCCTTTAGGAACTGATAATCATATTTTATTACAATGTTATACCCTCATTATCTATTTTATATGAATAAATATGTCATTAATAATTGTTTTTAACTTTAATTGCAGGTTAATGAAGAATAAAGCCTAAGATCTCTTCTCTCAACAAAAACACATGAATTAAATGAAGAGCATAAGCAAGAGCCAAAAAGCCTAAGCCCAGAATCAAGCCGAGTAGCCTGTAGAAGCCGGAGAAAATAAAAAAATCAAATATGAAAAAAAAATATTCAAGATAGTTGGCCGCAAAGAAACAACGATATCTCTCAATCCGGAAGGCGGAATTTAACATATAATATATGAAAATCGCCTATCTCGACGAGATGAAGCCATCCGTGAAGGCAAAAACATGATAGGACACAGATGCTAGTATCGATACGGGCATCGACGCCAGCATCGATGCTGGCATTGATACTGACAATTCTGTTACGAATTAAGGGTTGATTTTTGATGGTTTTGGATAAGATGTCAATATAATGGCTCATATTCATTGATGTTTACTATAAATAGGAGTAGAGAGTAAGGGGTTGAGAGTGTGAAAATTTTTGTAACGCCATTTGGAGAGGAGGGCCACTCTTAATTGGAAGGTCTTCTAAATTTATAACTTTTGTTATAATTAATAAAATAATTTTTTACCACTCTAAATATTTTTTCTCTTTGTTGGATGATGAAGATGGAGATAAAGAATTATTTAAAAGTTTGTATTTCTTTTATTTTTCTCTTTTATTTCTTTTTTATTGCTTATTAGTTTAGATTTATTTCTATGCTTGTAGTTAGATTTTATTTTCTTGTTAAATAGCCAAGAGGCTAGAACCCTCTTGCCTTAGATTTATTTCATGCTTATAGGTTAGATTTATTTTCTTACATTTAATTCTTATAATTTATTTTGTAGTTTATATTTTGTAATTTATTTTGTAGTTAGATTTTAATTTTTTATACTATTCACCTTGAGGCTAGAACCCTCTTGGGTTTAGTTTTTTTTATTATTTTCTTTGATTCGCCTTGAGGCTAGAACCCTCTAGAGAATTACCATTTTATTTTCTTGTACTATTCACCTTGAGGCTAGAACCCTCTTGGGTTTAGTTTTTTTTATTCATTTTTATTTTCTTTGATTCTTTTTTATGCTAGAACCCTCTAGGGAATCACCCTTTTCTAAGAAATGGATTCAATTCTAGATTACACATATCTTTAATTGAATCACCATCTTTAATTTTTTGAATTTTTTTTATTCTTAATTCCCCTTTTTGATTCTTGATTTTATTCATTTTTCTTTGTGAAAATCATTCATTCTTTGTCACATCCACTCTCACTTACATTTCGTGTCGATTTACACACTATTACTTTCACTATCTCTATCTCTCCATAACCACATTCACTCATCACTCTTAATTGTCACGCGCAAAACATAAGAAGTGATTTTAATTTTCTCCTACAAACACCTTCCTCGTGGGATTGATAACTTTTTATACTATAACTTGATTAATTGTGCACTTACAATTTTTGGTATATGCTTATGCCGCATCAAGTTTTTAGCGCCGTTGCCGGGGAGGGTGCTTAAATAGGATTTTATTTAATTTGGTTCTTTAACTTGTGTGTTTTTTGTGAAGGAACCGCTTGGAGCTTGAAGATCGCAGATTGAAGATCTAGAATTTGAATATTTGCTTTTGGGTAACTCTTCTTTCTAGAATTTTTAATTCCATCCTTTAGCTACATCTTCATAATTAGAGACAATTATGACTTATAAAAAAAGATTTTATTTTTGTCGATCATAATACAATCCACCCTCCACTTTGATATTTACTAATAAGATAATAAATTCAGACAAATTTCCCCCTTCTCATTTGTTTGATTGTTAACCCTAATTAAAAAAAGATTTTTATTTTTACTATCCTTTTTAGTTGCTTTTAATTCATAGGGTTGCATTGCATATAGTTAGTAGGAATTCACCAAAGTGATTTGAGCATCTTGATTTGGCACACACTTAAAAATATTTTTAAGGGCAAAATCCCATAATCAAGATAAGATGAGGGACTTCATCACGCCTTCCTTAGCCCAAAAATCACTAATTCCTCACTACACCACCCAAGCCTAATAAAACTCATTAGACATTAGCCCTGAGGATTCGAGTTCAATAAGAAACAAAGAATCCTTAAATGAACCGGTTTAAGTTTTTTGGATTAGTTGGTGTCTAAGGTAAAGTTTAGGGGTTGCGTAAAGCACTCCGCAAGGAATAAGGTACTTAATTAATCTCTGATCACCCTCTAGTACTATCCTTACCTGGCTAACTACCCGGGTAAAACTCTAATCTTTTCACTTTAAGAGTTTTTAATTAGGAGCTAGTCTAGTTGAGTTAGGCTAAACCCTAGAGTTAGAGTGATTAAAAAATGATTGCTTTTGATTTGCTTTAGTTAGGATTTTCCTTTTTCTTCTCATGAAAAACTAATTTTTTTTTCTCCTTAAAAAAATTATTTTGGGTGTATACGGATTAGGGATAATACACATCAATTAATTCGCTTTGGACTGATCATAGTAATGGCGTATCCTAATCCATCCGTTCTTCAAGATATGTGCTATCCCATTAAGAATGCAATCCCCTCATGCATTAGGCTCCCCGAGGCAAATGGAACTAACTTTGAGCTTCGACCGTACTATCAACATGCTTCCAAAATTTTTAGGGAATGAAACTAAAGATGCATATATTTTTATCTCAGAATTTGAGGAAGTATGTATGATGATTAAAATGAGAGAATTAACTGATGATGCAGTCAAACTCAGATTTATTCCTTTTGCCCTCAAAGACAAAGCAAAAAAATGGCTATACAACTTACCCATAAATTCCATCACAACTTGGGAAGAATTTATCACTATTTTTCTTAAGAAATTTTTCCCGATCCATAAAACAGTGAAGCTAAGAAATAGCATCATGAATTTTAAAATTGTCCCGGGCGAACCCTTTTGGAAGTATTTTGACCGATTTAAAGATCTTCTCATCCAATGTCCTCATCACGGTTTAGAAAAATAGCGATTGTGCTAAATAATTTATGAATGATTAGATTATTCTGCAAAAACTTCCTTAGAGTCAATGTGCCATGGGGATTTCATGAGGAAAAATGTTGATGAAGCTTAGGAGTTTTTAGAGAGTCTTTCTGAGAAAACCATACAATGAGAACATTGTGATGATAGGGTTTCATCAGTTTCCCAACCTAAATCTAGTGGTCTTTCCTTAGAGTCGAACATTATATCCGAAGCAAAGATGGCGATAATTCTACGAAGGTTAGAAGCCTTAGAAATTAAGGAACGAGTTCTAGCTTAAATTAATCAAGTTTCTGGCCCAGGTTATCATAACTGTCAGTCTCCTGCCCACGTTTTAGAGGAATGCCTTCTCCTAGGAAACACCCATTCATTAGAACAGATGAACACTATATTCCAACATCCAATGAATGATCTATTTTCTCCAACCTACAATCCAGGTTGGAGAATTCATCCTAATTTTACATGGAATCAAAAAAGTCTCCAAGGGAATCAAAATTTTAATCCCACTTCAAACCAACACTTTCCTAGGGGGAACACAGTTCCTTTCGATTCTCATCCATAACTTTAACAACCTAATCTGCCATATCAAAATTAGTCTCCTCTTTATCAAGCTGTAATTCAGACTCCTCACAATCCAGATCAGGATAAACGTCTTAATATCTTGGAAAAGGGTTTGGAAACCATAATTAAGGCCTCCACTCAAACCATGAATATATTGACTAAAACGTCCAGCACTCTGAATTCCTTTATACAATCAACCGGACAAATGCTCAACTCCAACACTCAAGCTATAGCTAGATTAGAATCCCAACTTGGTCAACTAGCTAGTGTCGTGAGTGAAAGAGAGAAAGGAAAATTTCCGAGTCAACCCGTGGTCAACCCTAAGGACACAGGATGCAGTTCATCTTATAAAGCTCAAGTGAATGTAATCCATTCACTTAGGTCAGGTAGACAGGTCGATAATCAAGTAAGAACTCATCCAAGTCAAACTCTTGATCTAGTACAAATTCCTTCTCCTTCTCCTTCTGATGAATCTATTCAACAATCACCCCTCTCAGATGACTAAGAACCTGAACCCGAACCTGAGCCTGTTTTTGATAGGTTTAGACCAGTTGCTCCTTTTCCAGATAGACTCAGGCCTAGGAAACACTCCCCTCAAAAGGAGAAGATCCCAAAAACATTCAAACAGATTAAGGTCAGTATTCCTCTCTTAGATGTAATTGAACAAATTTCATCTTATGCCAAATTTTTGAAAGAATTATGCACTAAGAAGAGAAGAATAAATGTTCCAAAGAAAATCTTTTTAGCCGCCAATATCAGTGATATGCTCTCAAATCCCATACCTTTGAAACGTAAGGATCCATGTTCTCCTATCATTTCATGTGTCATTGGTAATACTCACATTGATAAGGTGCTTTTAGATTTAGGGGCCAGTGTCAATTTGCTTCCATATTCAGTCTACCAGCAATTGGGTCTAGGTGCACTGAACCCAACCCGCTGTACTTTGTAGTTGGCTGATAGATCTATCGAGGTCCCTATGGATGAGTTAGAGGATGTTCTGATTAAGGTTGGAGATTTTATTTTTCTAGTAGATTTCGTAGTCTTGGAGACACAGCCTATTTCTAATCCCAAAAGACAGACATCTGTCATCTTAGGACGACCATTCTTAGTCACTTCTAATATTTTCATCAACTGTAGAACTGGTCAAATGAAGCTGTCCTTTGGGAATTTGACTGTTGATCTCAACATTTTCAATCTAGAGGACTAACCAAATAATCAGCCTCTAGAAATAACTTACATTCAGGAAAGATCAAAAGAAGAAGAAGAAGAAGAAGAGTCTGATTTGAGTTCTGAGGAAATTTTTGATAAAGAGTTGGAGTTTTTAGAAGAAGCAAATCAAGTCATTGAGAACGATGAAACTGTGTTAAATATTTGCTGCCTTAAATTAAATTTTGAAGAGCTCTTTCTTGATGAACATAGATTCTTGGTGAATAATCAACAACTAAATTTTTAGAACTCAACCATGAATCTTGGGGTTGAGGAAAATGCTACATAAGAATTGGTTGTTAGAAAACAAAAATTCACAGTACAAGAGTCTAAGTTTATTAAGAAATGCAAAATGCATGACACCAATAATACATACCTTACTTTGTTGTAAGAATTATTAAACACCCTGAAATGCTTGGAATTTCACATTATTGATTATATCATTCTGAATTTGTTTAAAATCCAAGGAAGAATTTTCAACAATAAGGTAGGATTCAATGTAGAATACGAGCTCTTCATGTCGAACCCTTCATTCTATATTGTTTGTTTTGTTTTATTTCAGAATAATAAAAAAGAATTTATTCTTCTCTCATTCGAGAGTTTCTTATTCAGTTGTAAAAAAAAGAGAGAAAAAAAAGAATAAGAAGAATAAATTTTTTCCATCCTCCTCAGAAAAAATATAATTACAGATTTTTATCAGCCAACTAAATATAGTACTTCACTTCTTATCTGCTTTATTTTATGTATCATAGAGTTTGCATTGAGGACAATATAAAATTTAGGTGTGGGGATGTGAATTAGTTATTTTTTCTCTTTATTTTACCTTTTTAGTTGTATTTTTTCCTTTTCCTTAAAAGAAATTATAAAAATATTGTCACTTGCCAAATTGATAGAGTTATGTAATAATTAATTTATTTGATAAATTTTAAAATTCTCTATTCCCTAGTTTGTTATTTACTCAAGTTCACCTTTTATGATAACTCTAAATAAATTTCTTAAGAAATGATTTTCAAAGTAGTAAACTTTACTTAAGCTTTAACTTAGATTTTTATTTAAAATAATGGAATTTATGCATGCTTAGCTTAGAGTTGAAAATAATATTTCAAAGTGTCTTGATTTACATATTTTTCAGAATATATATACATATACATATTGAAAAAAAATAATAATAATAACATTACTAAAGAAGAGTGCGAAAAATAGGCATCAAAAGAAATAAAAAAAAGAAAAAAAAACTCTTGAATTAAAGGTGATTCTATCTTATAAAGCCTAAGTTGACCGAGTAATTAAGCCCAATGAGTATTTCCATATTTAATGATCTAAGCCCAATTGGATTGGGATCCATTGACCCAAAACTCGTTAAATGGTCACTTAGAAAGCCCGTTAAAGTAGAAAAAAATCACCAAGAAAGAAAGAGTTAAAAATAATAATAATAAATAAATAAATAAATAAATAAATAAATAAAAATAAAAATACTAATAAATATTTTATATATATAGTTATATTTGTATATATGGTCTTGGAAAATATTTTAGATCAAACAACTTGAAAATTATTTAAAACAAAGAGTTAGCATGTTCTTTTCAAAACTTTTAAATTAAATTTCTAAGTTTGGCTTAGTTTTGTATTGCTACAATGAAAATTTTTTTTAGAAAATTTACCTTAGGAGTTATTTATAAAAACATTTTCTTGAGTAATAACTAGCTTTAATTAGATTGTCTAAAATTATCAAGTAAATTGAGTTATTCACTGACTTCTTTAATTTGGCAAGTTGACTGAATTTTATGAGTATATTCACTACAAACTCTCACGAGCCTACAACTCGTCCACTAGGGTAACCTAGGGGTTTAAAGGTTTGTTATATGTGCTAAATACAACCGCGATTCCTACGAAAGTGAGTTATGTTTTCTTTCCTTTTTCTTTCTTTGCTAGAGGACTAGCAAAAGTTTAGGTGTGGGGGTATTTAATAATCATATTTTATTACAAGTTTATACCCTCATTATCTATTTTATATGAATAAATATGGCATTAGTAATTGTTTTTATCTTTAATTGCAGGTTAATGAAGAATAAAGCCCAAGATCTCTTCTCTCAACAAAAACCCATGAATTAAATGAAGAACACAAGCAAGAACCAAAAAGCCCAAGCGCAGAATCAAGCCGAGTAGCATGTAGAAGCCAGAGAAAATAAAAAAATCAAATATGAAAAAAAATTTATTCAAGATAGTTGGCCGCAAAGAAACGACGATATCTCTCAATCTGGAAGGCGGAATTTAACATAAAATATATAAAAATCACCTATCTCGACGAGACGAAGCCATTCGTGAAGGCAGAAACTTGATTGGACATTAATGCTAGCATCGATGCGGGAATCAATGCGGGCATCGATGTCAGCATCGATGATGGCATCAATACTAACAGTTCTGTTACAAATTAAGGGTTGATTTTTAATGGTTTTGGATAAGATTTCAATCTAATGGCTCATATTCATTGATGTTTACTATAAATAGGAGTAGGGAGTGAGGGGTTGAGGGTGTGAAAATTTTTGTAACTCCATTTGGAGAGGATGGCCACTCTTAATTGAGAAGGCCTTCCAAATTTATATCTTTTGTTATAATTAATAAAATAATTTTTTCACTACTTTAAATATTTATTCTCTTTGTTGGATGATGAAGATGGAGATGAAGAATTATTTAGAGGTTTGTATTTCTTTTATTTTTCTCTTTTATTTCTTTTTATTGCTTAATAGTTTAGATTTATTTCTATGCTTGTAGTTAGATTTTATTTTCTTGTTAAATAGCCAAGAGGCTAGAACCCTCTTGCCTTAGATTTATTTTATGCTTATGGGTTAGATTTAATTTCTTATATTTAATTCTTATAATTTATTTTATAGTTTAGATTTTACAATTTACTTTGTAGTTTGATTTTAATTTCTTGCACTATTCATCTTGAGGCTAGAACCCTCTTGGGTTTAGTTTTTATTTTTATTTATTTTTATTTTCTTTGATTCGTCTTGAGACTAGAACCCTCTAGAGAATTATCATTTTATTTTCTTACACTATTCACCATGAGGCTAGAACCTGTTGGACCCTAGAGGGGGGTGATTAGGGTCACGAGACTATAATTATGCAATAAAATTAAGACAAGCAAAACACAATATCCAAATGTAATCAAAATAGAGGAGATAGGGTTAGGAATCGTTATCCTGTGACGTGCGATGTGTTAACGAGGTTCGGTCCGCTGACCTACGTCCCCGCTCCCCACTCTCGAGGAGAAATCCACTACACAACCCGGTTTGGAAGCCGAAACTTCGTCTACACAGCAATCCCCTCACGATCTCACACTACACAATTAATCTAATGAGATCACACTCCCACACAATTGATCTACACAAGATCAAGCTCTCAAAATAGTAGAAATGGTGTAAGAACCCTCTCTTTATAATGTCCCTATGGCAAAGAGAAGATAACACTGAAGCTGGGATGTGAAACACAAAAAAACTCAAAAGGAAACAGGTTTGAAAATTTTGCTCTGTAAAAACGTTCTCTGAAAATATCTGAAAGAGCTGGGACAATGAGGAAGAAGAAGAAGATAGGTTTTTATAGAAAATCACAGCTGTTGAAACCCATAACCAAGCCCCCAAAACCTGGAAACAGAACAGCACTGAGATCGTGTGAAATCAGCGCTGAGATCTGTACCATATGACCGTTTAAGATATACGACGGTCGATCGTGACTTTTTCGCGGTCGACCACAAGGCAGCTCAGAAACTCATCAAAAGTCCAAAGACTTTCGTGGTCGACCATGGGAGATTTTTTGTTCACGGTCGACCGCGACGGTCGACCGTGAAAGTTTCTGCTGTCCACTGACGAGTGAGCTCAGGCGCGGTCGACCGTGGCGGTCGACCGCAATCTGATACACTCAAAAACTGATATTTTGACTCACTTAAAATATTTGTAAAATATTTATTTGACTTCTAAAAATTGTGAGACTTTGTAAAATATTTTTAATACCAAAAACAAATTGTTTGGAAAAGGAATTTTACAAATAGGTCCTCATACTTGTGAGAAATAGTATTTTGTGAAATATGTTCAAAACTATAAGTATGAAAATGTGTGTGTTGATATTCCAATAGCTTCAGATGAAATCTAAACTATTTGCCTATATTCTAGCACTAGAGAGAAAATAAAACGTAGCTAATATCCTCACGAGAATACAATTCTTGAGTCTTGATATAGCTTGAATTTGGATGAAGCTTCTAATTGAATTTGGTGTTCTTAAAATAACATTGCTTCATCACTATACCTCCTTCTCCTTTGGATATCATCGTTGTAGCGCATATTCCATCCAATCCTCTATTTATAGCACTAACATGCTTGATATATGTATTCACTATATTTTCACTCAATAAGCAATTAGTACCGATAATGGTGGTTGTAAAACATCATCAAAATATAAGGGCTAACAATCTCCCCCTTTTTGATAATGACAACCAACCATTATATAAGAGCAAAAAATAAATATAGCTTATAGATAGGTGCTTCCCCTATCTATGAGCTCCCCCTAAATATATACAACAAATGAGGAGATTTCTCTCCCCCTTTGTCACCATCAAAAATGGGGTAAAGAGAAATGCATGCAAAAATGCAACAAAACAAGCAAGCAAATAGAACTTTCACATATTGCATAAGCCCAAACCATTTCTTATGCGACAAAAATCATCCTCACCAAAAGGCTTAGTAAAAATATCCGCTGAGATTTTGTGTCAACAAACACTAGGGATACATCTTGTCTCTCTACATGATCGCGTAAGAAATAATGACGCACATCAATATGCTTGGTTCTAGAATGCAAAACCGAATTTTTAGAAATATTTATAGCACTAGTATTATCACAAAAGATTTTTATATTTTGAAAATTCAAATCATAGTCAACCAAGCTTTGTTTCATCCATAAAACTTGAGCACAACATAAACCGGCGGCAATGTATTCCGCTTTCGTAGTGGACAATGCAACACAATTTTGTTTCTTAGAAGCCTAAGAAACAAATGAATTTCCTAAGAATTAGCATGTTCCACTCGTACTCTTACGATCTACCTTACATCCGGCAAAGTCGGCATCACAAAAACCATATAAATCAAAAGAGGTGCTCTTTGGATAAAATAAACCAAGATTAAAAAAGTTCCATTAACATACTTAATGATCCTTTTAACCATAATTAAATAAGATGCTTTAGGAGAAGCTTGAAAACGTGCACATGCACATACACTAAACATGATATCGGGTCTACTAACGGTGAGATAAAGAAGACTACCTATCATACATCGGTATAGTTTTTAGTCCACGTCCTCACCACTTTCATCCGCATCAAGCTTTACACTTGTACTCATGGGAGTAGGCGCATGCTTAGAATTCTCCAAATTGAATTTCTTCACCAATTCCTTAGCATACTTGCTTTGAGAAATGAATATCTCATCCTTAGTTTGCTTGACTTGGAGCCCGAGAAAGAATGTAAGCTCTCCCATCATACTCATCTCAAAATGATCTTGCATAACTTTAGAAAATTCCTTGCAGAAAGATTCATTAGTAGCACCGAAAATGATATCATCAACATATATTTGAACTAAAATGAAATCATTTTTTTTTTCTCACAAAAAGAGTGTTATCAATTGTTCCTTTTGAAAAACCATTTTTAACAAGAAAACTAGAGAGGCGAGCATACCAAGCTCTAGGAGCTTGTTTCAACCCATATAAAGCTTTTTGAACTCGGTAAACATGATTAGGAAAAGCATGATCTATGAAACCGGGAGGTTGCTCAACATATACTTCATCTTCTATAAAACCATTTAAAAAGGTACTTTTAACATCCATTTGAAACAATTTAAAATTTTTAAAGCTAGCAAATGCTAAAACATCCTAATAGATTCCAACCTTGCAACCGGTGCAAAAGGTTTCATACTATAACTTAATTAATTGTGCACTTGTAATTTTTGGTATATGTTTATGCCGCATTAGGAACTTGAAGTCCCGTTCAAGTTAGAACTTCAGCTGAGGAAACTCTTGAGCTCATCCTTCCCTGTTGAACCATCTGGCTTTGCTAGGAGCCTGACCTTGACGTCCAATCAGAACCAACTCCTTCGTTCCCCGTCTCGTCATAGTTACATTTTGCTCCAAATTACAATCCTTTTTCAGTGGCTCTTCATAAGACCTAATGAATAGCGAGACAAACTTTTTGCTTGTATTCACTAGCCTCTTCGCTCTGTTCATTGTCACTAAGCTTGTCTCCATTGGAAGAGATGCTAAACGAAATATGAACTTCTCACCGTCTTTGGTGAATGTGTACTTCTGAGCCCACTTTTTGTAGATTGCGTATCTATCCCACAAATATGGATTGCCTAGTATAATCTGACAAACATCCAATGGAACTACGTCGCATGTGACCTCATCAATATACGACTCATGTAGTGCAAATCTGAAAGAGTATTGATTAACTACACTCAGCCCCGTCTCCTTCTGAATCCACCCTAATGGATATGGCTTTGGATGCTTGACCATCTTCAGACCCAGCTTTTGAACCAAGGCCTCAGATATTAAATTATTCTCGCTGTCTAGATCAACTATGGTATCTACCAAACTGGTCTTCACTTGCAACTTAAGAACAAAGAGCTGCTCTCTGGGGTCTTCGTCCTCCTTCGCGGCCTGCTTCCCTACCATAAAGTTAAGATTATTATTACTCTCTGTCATCCCTAGGACTTCTTTCGGACATTATGCTATCATGTATGCATTTTTCTCCTCCTTCTTCTTCAACCCTTTCGGTTTGAGATGAGGATACTTCTCCTAGCACCGATCAGTAACATGTACTGTCTTCTCGCAATGACTATAAATCAGTCATGTTTTCCATGGATCTTCCTTCTTCTTTTCCTTTTTAGGTTGGGAACCACTAGATTCATCTCCAGCTTACTTGGCTTCTCCCTTCGTCTCATTGCTCTTCTTCTATTTGCCTTCAATAGCAATAGCCTTCATGCTCGCCTCTACGATTGACTCAACCGCGAATAGTTTCATCTCTTTCTTGATGTATTCGTTCAAACCTGCCATATTCATCATAAAGACTGAGCACTCCTCCGTCGCAAGGTTGAAGATCATCGCTTGTTGTTGAAACTCAGTCGTGTATTCTTGAACAGTTTGATTGAATCTTTGGTGCAAGTCATGTTGGCCTTCTTGTTTTGATGATGATTTACAAACAATTTACATCTAATATTATTTGTCTAGTGTTTGTGTTTTATATTTATTTTGGGCAAACAATATATTAGAGGATGGATGGAATTGCTTATTCACGATCATATCCAATGGAGGTTGGCGGAATTATGGAGTGAAGCCTACGTAATTCAAAGTTAAAGATTCAAGTTCAAGCTTCATCCGCAAGTGTACCAAGATAGAGCTTCGTTGAAGATCACAAGCTTGGGTAAATTTAGTTTTAGGTTTTATATTATGTGTGTTAGTACTTTAAGCTCAATCATATACACACATACACGTTTTAGATTTGTATATATATAGTTATATATATATACATATATATTTTGGTTTGATAGTTTTCAAGTTTTAATATGAAACAATTGAATATAATTAGCAAACATATTTTTGTTTCATATTTATATGCATATATATGATTTCATCAATATTAATTTTATTTAGTTCAATGAAATCATGTTTTAGTGCATTATATGTTTATTTTGATAAAATACTATATTCATTGTTTATAGACTTCATAACAATAGTTTACATCTTTCTTCAAGTCTATAAAATCATTTTGTAATGTTTCAAAACATGGTTAAGCTAAAATGTCAAAACTCATATGTTCACATTTTCATATTTTTGGACTATTTTGCAAAATGATGATATTTTCCATATGTTTTTGTAGCATGTGTATTATCATGTTTATAATCATTTCCCAAAGTTTTATATTTTTTGGAATTTATTTGATATTTTTAAATAGGGTTTCAAAATCATCAAACTGCTTCTAAACCTGTTTTTCTCATATATCAGTTTGCGATCGACCGCCACGATCGACCGCCCATGAGTCCAGAGACTCAGTAAGTTTTTCAGAGGCTCGCGGTTGACCGTGACGGTCGACCGGATGTATTCCAGAGAGTTTCGCGATCGACCGTCATGGTCAACCGTCTGTTGTCCAGAGCCAAACCCTAGCCTTTTTGCTGCTCACGGTTGACTGTGAGTTTTTCACGGTCGACCGCCGAACTGACCGTTGGGTTTCAACGGCTAGTTCCTCAGCTGTTTCTCTATGGGATTTTTGGTCATTTCCTTTGGGGTTTTGGCTGAGATTTTGGGAGACTATATATACCCCCTTGCTCTCATCTTTCAATAAACCAAGAAGTTTTTAAACAGGAGTTTAATAAGGGTTTAAGTTTGCTTTAAGTTTGGTTTTAAGTTTGTTTAAGGGTTTGGTTTGTGAAGAATTCCACAAGAGGAATTGGAGATCAATTCATTGATATTTGAGCTTCAATCCATCTCTCTCTCTCTCTTGTCATTTATTGGAGAAGCTTTCTAAACTCTATCTAGCTTTACATTTTGTATTGTTTGATTATCATTCTATTAAGCTAGTATTTATATTTGAGTTTAGTTTGATTTGATTTGATTTCACTCATTGTTTACACACACCCACTTGAGCTTATTGTATTTTCATACATAGTATATTTGGATTGATGAGAGTTATAACAATTGAGTGTGAGCTTTAATTGAGTTCTCGTCTTATATTAGAGAACAAATCATTTGTTGTTATTGTGAGGTGTGGAGTGTAGACGTTGATCGGTGAACATTAAAAACCGACATTGTGAGTGTTTGTGAACGTTCTTGGTGAGCGTTAAAAACCGACATTATGAGGTGTAAACGTTATTCGGGTGAGCGTAAAAAACCCGGTTGTGAAAGTAGATTTCTCTCCGGGAGTGGGGAGCGGAGATGTAGGACGGAAGGTCCGAACTCCGTGATCATATCGTATGTTTGAGTTTGCTTTGCCATACTTCTCTTATGTTTATATTTCTTGTCGCCATTGTCCATTGCTCAGTATTTATATCATCCACTATCTTGTTTATTTTGTTTACCCTTATGTATATCACTTATCCTAGCTCACATATCTTGTTATATTTTATACTTGTTAGGATAACTTGTTAATTAGTTTTAATTGGCATAAAATCGGATTAGATTAGCATAACACCCTAATCACCCCCCCCTCTAGGGTCCAACAAGTTGTATCACTTGTACCAACGCTCTTCAAGGAATCCTACCGGGTAGAACTACTTTCTTAACAACTCATTGAACTTGTTCCACGATACCGCTTTCTTCTCCTGCTTGCAATAGGATTTCCACCACATCAACACATACCCTAAAAGCTTCAATGTTGCAAAAATAATCTTCTCTTTTGATGAATAGCCATAAAGAGTAAAATAAGTCTACATACGCTCGATCTAATCATTAAGCCTTTTGACATTAACACTCCCATCATAAACATGAATCTCTACTCTGAAATCAATCTTCAGATTTTGGTAAGGACCCTTACCCCCTTGATGTGGAACAGCCCTGACGGCCATAACCTCCTCATCGGAATCTGAATTTTTACACTCCCCATCGAACTCTATAGGTTTCTTCTTAGACTTTGAAGAAGATTCCTCCTTTTTGTCCTCTCCATGGATGAGATCGACGAGTTGTGTAAGAGTTTTCGATTTGTTTCTCCAATGCATCAAGCATCACTAAGTTGTTGTTATCCCCCATCTTCTTCTTCCTTGATTTCTGGACCTCTTCCAAAGAAATAAGTATCTCGCCTAGCTTCTTGTATTGCGATCGAGTAAAGACCATGCACAGGACACCCCCTTCATAGTATTTGAAGGCTCTGATACCAACTTGATACGAGTCGCCATGCAAGCACCTTTGATGTGGAATTATCAAAGGTGGGTTTGAGAAGAAAATAACAAAACACACAAGACAATTCAATTGGTGAAGGAAAATACATTCTCTAGATTATGAAGAATAGAATATTACAAAATCTCTCTCACACAATCTATCTATAGTAAAGAACAATCTCTCTATTCTCTCTAAATCCTAATCTCTTGATTAGAATCTCTCTTCTATCAATCTGATGTTTAGAAACCCTAAACAATCTCTATTTATAGGTCAAACAATGTGGGTGACAAAGTGATAAATACCCAAGTCAAACCTAACTAGAATTCATCTCAAAACAAAATTTAATAGGCCCAGGAAAACCCGTCGGTCGATCGACATACATTAATCGGTCGATCGATCGAGGCTCATCGATCGACCGACCATAGTGCGTTCGTCGACCGTCCAGATCACATGTTTTTGGACCTGTAGGTGCAGGTTTTCGATCGCCAGGGGATAGTTGTTCGGTCGACCGATATAGCTTTATCGGTCGACTGGTGCAAACTCGTCGGTCGACCGGCCAGAGCTGCTTCGCCAGCTTCCTAATTTTTATCGTTTTCCTGCTTTTGACCATTTTGGCCGCTACTGGCGACTCCACCTACGCTTCTATTCTCAAGCTAACATGAGAATCATCTATCCTCAAGCTCTCATGAGGATCGCTAAGCTCCCGAAGAAAGGAAGAAGATACACCCGTATCAGTTGACATAAATCCTTCTCCATATTTATCTTTTTTTAATAAAATTAGACCATATTTAGATGCTGAAAAGGGATAGTAAACCTCAAAGTTAAATTTATTTATCTTAATAAAAGAATATTGAACATCTACTCTTTTCTTTACTAAGTTTTGAAATTTTAGTTATTTTTTTATGATTGAACTTTTGAAGGTGTGTTTTATAAATTTTAAAATTTTGACAGTATTTTTTTTAAATTTTAAGTTGAATGCTTGTAATTTTCATGTTTATTGTGTTGGTGGGTAGTTTGAGAATATCAGGATATTTCTTGCAATTCTGAAATTTTGAGAGTGTTATTGCAATTATTAAAACTTAGGATGTTTTTTTATAAAATTTAAATTTTTAGTGCTCTACTAAAATTTTTTAGATTTGATATGTGCCGGTTATAGGTTTTAAAATTTTAGGGTTTCTTGTGATTTTTAACTTTAGAAGGAGTTTTTGTTATTTTTAAAATTTTGAGGTTATTTTTTACAAATTTTAAATTTTTAAGTATCTGATGGTAATCCCTTGAATTCATCTTTATTATTTGTAAGTTTTGAAATTTTAGAATTTTAGGGTGTTATTTTTATCATTTGAACGTTTGAGGGTGTTTCTATAATTTTTATAATGTTGAGGATGTTAATTGCCGACTCTAAATTCTTTGAATGCTACTGTTAATTTTCAAATTTTATATTTTTTATTTTAAATTTTAAGATATCAAGATGTTTTGTGGTAATTTTAAAGTTCTAAAGGTATTTTGTGCAATTTTAAACTTTTTAAAAAAAATTATTTAGCTGTAGGTAGTTCACATTGGATTAGGATAAGAAATAACTATGATTAGGATATGTTAAGATTTAAATAAAATATTCAAAATAGTGAATGGTAATATTGACGATGGAAAGATTTTTTTCGAACTCTTAGTTTTAAAGGGAGTATGATATGATATCATTTTATTTGTTATTATTATTTTTATTTTGCAGACAAACTATTGTTAGAAGTTGACTGTTGGAATATTACTACCACATAATGGGTCTATGGGGATGGTTTATAACCATCTCGCTAGACGATAAAATCATCCTCGTAGACCTACGTGAACAGTTACTCATCTGATACCTTTGTTGTTGTAGTATTTGGTCTAACGCGACAGTTCATGATCCATGTAGCGTGGTTCTTAAATTGTTGTCGTTTATAACATTTGGGGACGGTTTAACTATTAGGATGGTTCATATTTTTGCAGATTGTAACAGTTATTTGGTAACGGAAATGACTATATTTTTAAGCTATCGTGACACTTACGCACTAAGGGGGACAGTTTCGAGTTTGATCTAGAAGGACAGTTTTGTTGTCTATGAAAACGTTTTTGTTTGTGATCTATGCGGACGATTTTTATACCAAAGGAGACGGTTAGCAATAGGGCCGGTTTTTAGCAATGGGGACAGTTTTCAGATGTAAAGATATAGGAACGGGTATATATAGCAAAGAGGACGGTTATCAATTTTGACCGTATAAAAGCAAATTATCCAGATATATCACACAATTTTTGACCTGCGGTTTCAAAATTAAAAAAGAACAAAACAAAATAAAAACTCCATGATTTATACCTGCTCATGTCACAAACAAATAAACGAAACTCCAAATGATGTTGGTGTTAGACCCTAGAGGGGGGGTGATTAGGGTCTTAAGGGTCTTATGCTAATCTAATCTGATTTTATGCTAATTAAAACTAATTAATAGGTTATCCTAGCAAGTATGAAATACAACATGGTATGTGAACTAGGATAAGCAATATGAACAATGAAATATATCCTAGCAAAGAGATATACTATGAGATATATATGCAAGGATATGAAACTAACACAAGGGTAAACAATATAAACTAGATAGTGGATGATATAAATAATGAGCTATGGACAATGGCGATAAGAAATATAAACATAAGATTAAGTGCGTCAAAGCAAACTCAAACACATGATATGATCACGGAGTTCGGACCTTCCGTCCTACGTCTCCGCTCCCTACTCCCGGGGAGAAATCCACTATCATAACCGGGTTTTCTACACTCACCCGAATAACGTTTACACCTCACAATGTCGGTTTTCAACGCTCACCGATCAACGTTCACTCCTCACACTCGGTTTTATAGTTCACCGAAAACTCCCACACAACAAACATTATGCAATCACACTCTACACCCACACAAGTGTTGGACCTAGCCGTGTCTCCCTCAAGTGCTCGGTTACAACCTCTCCCTAGGTTCGTTAACCGACGACACTCCTCTTGGAACGATCCCCGACTCTCACCACACACTCCTCACTCGATGTACAAGTGTATTACAAAGTGATTCTCACGATAAGCACAATATAACAAATGATTGTTCTCTCTAACAATGTGAGAACTCAATTAAGCACAACTCAATGTTACAATCTCTCACAACCCTAATATACTATGTATGCAAATACAATAAGCTCAAGTGAATGTGTGTAACAATGAGATATAAATCAAAATCAAACTAAACTCAATTAAAATCTAGCATATAGAAATTATAAACAAAATAATAAATAGCTAGAAATGAGTTTAGAGATTCTTCTCTAAATAACAAGATGGAGAGATGGAGACTGAAGCCCAAACAAGAAGATGATCTCCTCCACTTGTGAAAACCAAAACAGCTTTAAACCAAACTCAAACCAACCATAAACCCTTGTTAAAAACTTTCTTAAACCTGTTTAAAACATTCCCATGGTTGCTGAGATAGAAGGGGGTTTAGGGGTTTATATAGGAAGAGGAAACAACAGCAAAAAAACCCCAAAGAGATGACAAACAAAAAAAGCCCCAACCAATAGTAACAAAAATAGCCGTTGGAAAGAATCTAACTGAGCGGCGGTCGACCGAAAAAATTCGCGATCGACCGCGATCCAGATCCCAATCTGAGAAAACGAGCATAGACTTCTTCGATCGACCGGTGTGGTCGACCGTGGGAAGTCTCGGTCGACCGCGGTGGTCGACCGACAAACTCTCTGCTGCCCACTGACGAATGAACACATGGGCGGTCGACCGGTGCGGTCGACCGAGGACTGATACATTCCAAAACTGATTTTAAAACAGATTTTGAGACTTTTGAAAATATGTTAAAAATAACAAATGAAGTCCAAAAATAATAAAACTTTGGGAAATGTATATAAGTATGTAAATGAACATGTTACAAAAAGAATTTTCCAAATTGCATTTCCCATTTGTGAAAAATCATCATTTTGCAAAATAGTTCAAAACACGAAAATGTAAACATGTGAATTTTGATATTTAGGCTAAACCATGTTTTGAAACTTTACACAATGATTATATAGACTTAATAAAATATGTATATGATTATTGTTAAGTCCAAAAACTAAGAATACAAAATTTTCACAAAATTGCATATTCTATGCAATGTTTTCAAAAACGCAATAGTAAATATGAAATATGTGATTTCATATTTATAAACATAAAAACCCAAAACCATGTATGTATGTATATATATATATATAACTAGTTATATATATACATAGAAACCAAATACGTGTGTGTATATGATATTAAGCTTAAGGTAATTAACACACATAATATAAAATCTAAACTAAATTACCCAAGCTTGATCTTGATCTTCATTGTAGCTCAACTTGGTACACATGCGGATGAAGCTTGAACTGGATCTTTAACTTTGAATTGCAAGGCTTCACCGACATTCCGCCAACCTCCTTTGGATATGATCGTTAAAGCTCTATTCCATCCATCCTCCAACAACGTTGTTTGTCTATAATAAATAAGAAAACACAAATACTAGAAAAACAACATTAGTGATAAATTGTTTGTTAAACATCATCAAAACAAGAAGGCCAACAGTTGGTAGCAAACAACCAAACATAAGAAACAATTCATTGGTTCATTACAATGACTTTAGTACACGTTTTTTCTTTTGTCCAAAGTACATAACTAAAATTTCTCTTTCATTAAAACAAAAAGTGTCTTCTGTTTAAAGGTCTAAATTGGTATACATAATTTGTAAATTATTGGGATAGAGCTAATCTCATAGTAAGCGAAAAGCACGCATGGATTAACCTGTTTCAGCCACCATCAATTTTGCTGCATAAATTTAGATAAAAAGATAAAAATGAGATTATATTCATTACAAGATTCAGTCATTTGAATATATGCTTTAAAATATCAATAAAAACTCAACTAAACTTACCTCAAACGATCTCCTGTTTTGAAGAGGGTGACACATAATTGTTTTTGCTTCCATGTTTTTGTTTGTTCCCTGGTCATTCTAAGGACAAAAGATACATCAGAATGCATATGACTCAACCCATTTTTCTTGTAATTCAGTATAAAATTCAATCCAGGAATTCTTACAATTTAGTCCAAAATTGCAATCCAGTCCCCAAAAAATCTAAAAGTCACAGAAATTGTAGTATACCACTGTAATTTACAGTGTACTCCATGACAAAACCCAGAAATTGTAGATATAGAAATTGCAGAAATGAACAAAAAATATCAATGAAAGTCGAAAAGCATAACACAAAGTAAGGAGCCTTCCTGTCTAAACAACTAATGAAACCAACAATATATATTAGTGAGTAGTTTTACTTATAAAAATGTGCAACGAAACCATGAAAAGTCTTAGATGTAAAAAATGAAATTGAACTGAATTCATCTATAGGTACATGCAGGTGATATATAGATTTTGAGAGTTTATAGATCAATCCTGCATGGATCAAGCTATGGTTGTTTTTTTATTGTTGAAAATAACTGATATTTTTAAGGGGTGTTTTGAAAAAAATTATGACTACTGGAGACACTTTTTCAAACCTATAAATAGTCTATGATTTTAGACATCATATCACTACTTTCTCAAAGTTGTTTCTCTAAAAAAAGGCCTACAAACTTGTTTTAGAGGATAGGTGAAAATTTTCAGATTTACATTCTGGAATTTTCAAATTTACGTTGTATCCTATGAGGATAATTTGCGTTAACCTAAAGTAAAGTTCAATTACCAAGTGGGGCAAAATTTCTTTAAGGAATTTCATGCCCCATAATTTGTGTCTCATTCCTTATTTTACTAACAAATAGTGTTCTATATATTACATATCGTGTAGAAAGAAAACTGTAAAGGAATGAGAAAAAAAATATATGATTTTCTTTATAAAAAGAGGGCTTATAGTAAATCTTTATGAGCTTCTTGAAGGAGAAAAGAGAGAGATACATAAAAAGAAAGCCAAATAATAATCATATCCTCATGTCTTAATTTTTAATTGATGTTGAGCAGAGAAAGGTATAATTTTAAGATGGTTACAATTGAATAATAAATTAGAATATATGAAGTTTTGGATAATAATTATAAAAATATAAAACATTTGAGGGAAATAAAAAATACAATAGCTAAATGCTATTTTTCTTTTCTTAATGATGTAGATCAATTTTAATGAACTGTATTATAAAAATAGACGAATCATGCATTATAAAGCTGGATGAATCATCATGCATTATAAAAATGGACGGGTCATGTATGGTTAACTTTTAATCATACTAATAATGAAACCTGAATCAAGTATTATCATCAAAATATATGGCGCGGAGAAAATAATATTAATTGCTCATTAGCGAAACATAGCGACAACACATATTGGTGGTAAATCAACTCAAATTCTATAAGCCTTTATGTTTTGATGATAATTTACAACCACCATTATCGGTACTAATTGCTTGTTGAGTGATATTGTAGTTAATATATATATCAAGCTTGTTAGTACTATACATGGAGGATTGGATGGAATATGAGCTACAACGTCAATATCTATAGGAGGTGGAGGCAATGCGATAAAGCAAATGTTAATCAAGAATAACATATACAAGTGAAAGCTTTATCAAATCAAAGAAATATCAAGACTCAAAGAAATGTTATTCTATGTGAGGATATTTGCTAGTTTTTCTTTTCTCTCTAGTGTTAGATTGTAGGCAAGTAGTTGTAGATTTTATTTAAAGCTATTCGGGATATCACACACACTTGCACACTTTCAAAACTTGTATTTTGGTCCTTTTGTCAAAATGATGTTTTTCATAAATACAATGACCTTTTTATAAAATTCCTTTTCAAACAAGTTTGTCAAAATGATTATAAACTATTCCCAAAGTTTTATATTTTTTAGAATTTATCTGATATTTTTAAACATGTTTTGAAGCTCTATTTTCCTATGCAAATCTTGTTTGTGCATATTCAGTCGACTCATAAGTGGACACACGAAGTGCAGCCTAGTTGTGATTTTTCTTCTACTGAGTTGACTCATATAAGCCGACTCATTAGTCGACTTATAAGTTGACTCATGAGTCGACTCATAAGTCGACTTATCAGAGAGTCGTTGCACAGTAACGGCTAGTTTCAGAAAACAGGATTTTAGGGGATTTTGATGATTTCTTTGGGGTTTTGGCTGCTGTTACTTTTCACTATAAATACCCAATTACCCCATTTATTTTTCTTACCAACTTTGTAAGAGAAAAATCAATTGTGTTTAATTCTTGAGTTCAATAGCCTTAAACTTTCAAAATCCAATTCCTTGTTTTATACTTGCACATCTCACATCCAACACTTCAAGTGCAATCTCTCTTCTTGTCATAGGGCTGTTGTAGAAGAGAGCAATTCTTTATTTGCTACCATTGATTATGTGGTGATCTCGTGGAGATCAATTGTGTCGTGAGATCTCGTGGAGATCAATTGTGTCGTGAGACCTTATGGAGATCGCTGTGTAGAAGAAGTTCCGGCTTCCAAACCGAGTTGTGTAGTGGATTCTCCTCAAGAGTGAGGAGCGGGGATGTAGGCTAGAGAGCCAAACCTCGTGAACACATCACGCGTCATTTGGATAATGATTTCTATCTTATCTTCTTTATTTTAGCATTATATTTTATGGTGTTTGCTTGTCTTAATTTTTATTGCACAATTATTGCCTTAAGACCCTAATCACCCTCCCCCTCCCCCTCTAGGGTCTAACAAATTCGATCATACCTTTCGAGCAATACAATAACTATCTAAACTACAACTATTATCAATATGTTCAAAAATTAAAATATGATTTCTTTCAGCAAAACTCTTTTATAAGAGGGTGCTAGTCAATTGGGACATTTTCATGCAAAATAAGAAAATTGTTAAAGTGGAATAATTTTTCGCTAGTGAAATATTTTAGTGGGATAAATAGAAACAATTTTGTGAAGTGCGATATTTTGATAAAATAACGTGGGATAAATTTTGATAGTCATGAAATATATTATAATATACTAAAGAAATGAAACAAGAGACTAGAGACAAGAGAAGAAGAGAAATTATAATATTATTCATCTATTTCATTTCCATACATCGTACAATTTATAGATACATGATGGAAGACAAAAGGACATCAAGTTAATAGTCCACATACAAAGTAATGTCCACATACATTTTGTCTTTTAGATATCAACAAAATATCTTTTAGATTTCAACAAAATGTCTTTTAGATTTTAACACTCCCCATTGGATATTACTTCGAAATGTCAATGCCTCGTTAAAAACCTCGCCAGAAAAAACCCAGTGGGAAAATAACTAGTCGAGGAAAGGAGTATATGACATACATACATTATTTCTGTTACATCAGTTGTCTCGTTAAAAACCTTTCTCTAAGAAAAACCATGTAGAACAAAAACTTAGCAAAAGAAAAAAGTACAACTATAGATCTTTGGGATCCAAACTTGTGTTGCATTAGTTGCCTCATTAAAGACCTTTAGCTAAGAAAACCCTGTGTGAAAAAACTTAGCAAAGGGAAAAAAGAGTACAACTATAGTCCTTCAAGACGCAATCTTCGGGATTGCATTGAAAATTTGCTCTCCCTGATGATGACAATCTTCTGAGTCTATGCTAAGAAAAACCCAGTGGGACAAAACTTAGCGAAAATGGGCAAAATATGATGATAGACCTTTAGGGCCCAATCTTCAGGATTGTTCTTTAAGAATTTGCTCCCCATGAAGACGATAGTCTTCCAAGTCCACGCTTACCAATATTGTGAACATATTTCTCTTAAGTTGATATAGGCAGAGATTTAGTGAACAAAACTGCAATATTGTCACTTGAGCGAACTTTTTCGATGGTGATTTCGCCATTCTTTTGGAGCTCATGTGGATAAAAGAATTTTGACGTAATATATTTTGTCATGGTTTTTTTTACATATCCACTGCTCATTTGTGCAACACAAGCTGCATTGTCCTCATAAAGAATAGTGGGGGTAATATCATCTTTCGCTAGACCACACGAGCCACGAATATGTCGTATCAACGATCTTAATTATACACATTCTCGTGAGGCCTCATATAAAACGATAATATCTGTGTGATTAGAAGAAGTAGTCACCATGGTCTGCTTAACAGACCTCTAAGAAACGACAATACCACCACAGAGAAAAACATAACCAGTCTGGGATCTGGCGTTATGGGGATCAGACATGTAGCAAGCATCCTAATAGCCCACCAATGTCATATCTTGGTTTCTTTTATAGAATAGTCCAAGATCTTTTGTACCTTAAAGATAGCGAAGGATATGTATAACACCATTCCATTGCCTCCTTGTAGGAGAAGCACTATACCTTGCTAGCAAGTTCACCGCAAATACAATATCAGGCCTGGTGCAATTTGCAAGATAAAGAAGTGCTCCAATGATGCTCAGATAGGAAACTTCTGGCCCTAACATTTCTTCATTCTCTTCTTTGGGTCTAAATGAGTCTTTATCCATTTCGAGGGACCGAACGACCATTGGTGTGCTAAGTGGATGGGATTTATCCATATAAAATCTTTCCAAAACCTTTTCCACGTAGGTTGACTGGTGTAGAAAAATTCTTTCTGAAAAAATGCTCGATCTACAGGCCGAGATAAAACTTGGTTTTTCCCAAGTCTTTTATTTCAAACTCCGTCTTTAGGCATGAGCTAGCTTCTGTAAGCTCCTTTTGCGGTGCAATAACATTTATATCATCAATATAGACTGATATAATACAGAAGCCATTTTCGAATTTCTTTATAAACACACAAGGGCACACATCATTATTTGCATATCTCCTCTTCAGGAGGAAATCACTCAGTCGGTTATACCATATTCTACCCGACTGTTTCAAGTCGTATAACGATCTTTATAATTTAATGCTATACACTTTGCGATTCTCGTTTTCTCTTAATTTAGGAATTTTAAGTCCATCAGGGACTTTCATATAAAAATATTAGCGTCTAATGACACATATAAAAATGTGGTCATGACGTACATATATAGCATATATAAATTCATAGTTTCTGGCATAGGTATTAACTTGCGGAACGTAATACAATCACTAATAGGAGAATATTTTATATCTAAATCGATGACGGGTCTCTACGTGAACCCATTGAGCTATGAATCTCGCTTAACATCTCACCACCTTACAATTCTCATTCATTTTTCTTACGAAGACCCATTTATATCCTGCAAGGATATATGGACTACATGTTCAAAATACTTTAGCGAGTTCAGCTCAGCCTCAATTGCCACTTTCCATCTCACCTAGTCCAAGTGCTTCAAGCACTCTGCTACTGACTTAGGTTCTGGATCCAGATTATTTTCGGAGATAGTAAGAGCAACTGTAGAGGCAACTATGTTGTCGACAACTTTTATATTTCTATTATATATTTCTCATTTTTCACTAATTCGTGACCACTTTAATTCTTATTTTATGTCAACCAAATCCTCGTCATTTCCCTTAACAATTGGATTTGGTCGTTCCGCATCTCCAGTACTGTGATTATCAAGCACGTGCAACTTTTCTGGAGATTCCATCTTCAGGATGAACCTCTTCCGGAGGTTATGCGAGTGACTGTCTTTCTATATAGAATTTAGTTTGCCGCGGATTTTTATCTTTTACACTAACATGTTTTATATGCTTTTAGCACAGTATGCTTCTGACATACCAAATCATCAATGATATACACAACATGAATATGGGGCTTAGTCACTCTTTTCTTAGCATATTATCATGTGAACTTCTGGTTCAGTTTGACTAGTACGTGGATATAAATATTGAAGATCTTGTTGGCGTCCATAAGTGGCTTCCATCAATATTATTGGCGTCCTAAAATATTTTCGGGTCATGATATATTTTATTTCGCCTGTCTCTTGTCACTCTTTTTTTATTGGCTTCCATCCTAGTTGTTATTAAACTAGGGCATTTTGGTATTAGGTCTACCCAATTATGGAGGTTGAATACATTAACTTGTAACTTGATATTGTTAATTATGCCTCAAAATTTTTTATCATTTTATACCACTATGGTTATTAAGTATATCAATTATCACAAGGAAGTTCTGTCACACTTGTCCTCAGCATTCAAGCCACAATGTAAATCTTCGTGTAAAATAATTGTTCATCTCCTCATGTCATTAGTTATGAGTTATTCTTGTCAAAAGGACTCAAAGGGGAATGCAAAATAAGGTGAAAAACATCATGCCAGTTTGCATGAAGCAAACATAACTTTGAAAGATGACAATTATGAAGATAACTTGTTGAATCTGGGAGATATGAATCTGGCAACATTGAGTTTAGAAGAAAGGATAGCACAAACTGGTTATGCCTTTGTTTACTTTCTACTTGTTTGAGTTTGTGATGATCATTGATCGTCCGAGCATTTAAAATTTTTGTGTGAATTTTAATATCAGACTAGTTTGCCAGAAGCAAACATTTGAAGATAACCTTTATGAAGATCTTTAGAAAATGGAGCTTAATGATTTTGGTGATTATGTGTGATCTTATTAAAATGTGAATATTTCTAATTTTTTCGTGCACTAATCTTTCGTCCCCATGATTAGTACACTGTGATATATGATAGTAATTATTAATTGTCTTTGGCCTCGAATGTTCATTTTTATTGGACACCCTTATGATTTTTACACGATTATATCTCTTGATTCTTTAAGTATCTTTGCCCAAAAGGCAAACACTTTAAATTTTCTCTCTATCAATTAAGACGTGAAAAATTAATGCCACACTGAAAAAGTATTCACTTTTCTGGGTAATCCCTGAAGGATCTCTTTGATCTATAGAAGCCAATAATCTTTACTCAAACGCAACTAGCACACTGAATCAGAACTTTTTGGATTTCAAATAAATGACTAAATACGATTCAACCATTACATACAAATAATATTGTACTCTAGCGGGTGAAGCTCGCAGAATTGATCGAAAAGATTTTTTTCCCATTACATACAAATAATATTGTACTCCAGTAGCAGTACATGACCAAGAATTATACTTAGCATTCTGAATTGATATCTACATTAGTAGTCGCAGAGAAGCACAACCAATTGATGATTAGAAATCATAATGTCAGACTAACTGGCTTACGAGTTGTGTTTGTAGCGCATGCTACAATTCAGAAAATTACTTATACATGTGGACAAGGGGGAGCTATGAACATAGTAGGAGATCGTATCTTGTAGCCATTTTTTTGGATTTTAAATCCTCGGTTGAATGCAATTCAACAAGTAACCTTGTACTCTTGCAGTAGTACAAGACTAAAAATTATATAAAGCATTATGAACTAATCCTTGCATTAGTAGTTGTTAAAAAAACACAACTAGCTATTATGAGAAACCATAATGCAAGTTTAATTGGTTCACACGTAGTGCTTGAAGCACATGTCATAATTCAAACTAATACTCATAAGCTTGGATGAGGGGGGGGGGGGGTAATGGACATTGAAATGGTTCTTATCGAGGTGGTCAAGGTAAACTATTTGGTTTTTCTATATTTGCATTATATGTATTTGTCAGACAATTTTAATTTATCTTGAGTTTGCTTTAAACTCTTGTAAACCTATGTGGTTTTAATTCATATGTGTATACTTTAGAATTTGTCTGACCTAAAATACACCATGTTATGATGAGTTTGAGATTTAGGGACCCAAATTATTTTAAATTCTAGCATGTGTGATTGGGTCATATTGGGTAAAATATAATTTGTCGGATTTCCTTAAATTAAATGGGGCATTCAAACCAAATCCGACCAACTGCATATCATAATTTTCCCCCTTTATCTAATACGTGGTGAAGAAGCGAAATATTTCTCATCTACGTATTCTTTATTTGCAGTCTATGTTTCTATATCACCACCATAGCGTACCTCTATGAGACCTCGGTGAAGGTACATATATTATTTATGAAACTCCGTCAATAATTTAGTACCTATGGCCTATGTTAGGGGATCAATTTATAATTTGGTACGCTGACTGTATTTTTATTGAAGATCAATTCTTGAGATTAGGGGAAAATTAGTGCCCAAAAATATAAAATAATGTCAAGAAATTCCATTAATAAAAAAGATCTTCAATATTTATATCCATGTACTAGTCAAACTGAGCCAGAAGTTCACATGATAATCTGCTAAGAAAAGAGTGACTAAGCTCTATATTCATGTTGTGTACATCATTGATGATTTGGTATGCCAGAAGCATACTGTGCCAGAAGCATAGAAAACATGTTAGTGTAAAAGATAAAAGTTCACGGCAGACTAAATTCTATATAGAAAGACAGTCACTCCCATAACCTCTAGAAGAGCTTCATCCTGAAGATGGAATCCCCAGAAAAGTTACACGTACTTGATAATCACAATACTGAAGATGCAGAACGAACAAATCACATTGTTAAGGGAAATGACGAGGATTTGGTGGACATAAAATAAGAATTGAAGTGGCCACGAATTTGTAAAAAAGGAGAAATATATAATAGAAATATAAAAGTTGTCGACAACATGGTTGCCTCTATAGTTGCTCTTACTATCTCCAAAAATAATCTGGATCCAGAACCTAAGTCGGTAGCAGAGTGCTTGAAGCACTCAGACTAGGTGAGATGGAAAGTGGCAATTGAGGCTGAGCTGAACTCGCTAAAGTATTTTAAACATGTAGTCCATATATCCCTGCAGGATATAAATGGGTCTTCGTAAGAAAAATAAATAAAAATTATAAGGTGGTGAGATATAAAGTGAGATTCATAGCTCAATGGGTTCACGTAGAGACCCGACATCAATTTAGATGTAAAATATTCTCTTATTAGTGATTGTATTACGTTCCGCAAGTTAATACCTATGGCAGAAACTATGAATTTATATATGCAGTATATGTACGTCATGACCACATTTTAATATGTATCATTAGACGCTAATATTTTTATATAAAAGTCCCCGGTGGACTTAAAATTCCTGAATTGAGAGAAAATGAGAATCGCAACATGTATAGCATTAAATTGCAAAGGTCGTTATACGACTTGAAACAGTCGAGTAGAATATGGTATAACCGACTAAGTGAGTTCCTCCTGAAGAGGAGATATGCAAATAATAATGTCTGCCCTTGTGTGTTTATAAAGAAATCCGAAAATGGCTTCTGTTATAAATATTATTGGAATGCATAAGGAGCTTACAGGAGCTAGCTCATGCATAAAGACTGAGTTTGAAACAAGAAAAAACTTAGGAAAAAACAAATATTGTCTCGACCTGCAGATCGAGCATGTTCCTAAAGAAATATTAGTATACCGATCAACCTACCTGAAGAAGGTCATGGAGAGATTTTAAATGAATAAATCTCATGAACTTAGCACACCAATGGTTGTTAAATCCCTTGAAGTGGATAAAGACCCTTACAAACTTAAAAAATATAACGAGGATATTTATGACCCGAAGTCCCGTATTTGAGTGCGCTATTGAAGCACTTATTTATCTTACAAATTGCACCACGCTTGATATTACATTTTGTGTTACACTTGCTAGCAAGAATTAGTGCATCTCCTAAAAGGAGATATTGAAATAATGTTAAATATATCCTCTGGTATCTTCAAGAGATCTTTATTTATTCTATAAAAAATCAAAATATGACATTGGTGGGCTATTCTGATGTTGGTTATATGAATGATCTCCATAGTGCCAAATCCCTAGCTGGTTATATTTTTTCTCTGCAGTGGTACTGTTATTTCTTGGAGGTCTATTAAGCAGATAATGTTTAGTAGTTGAAACCACTCAGAGATTGTTCCTCTATATGTGTCCCATACGAACATGTAAGGTTAAAATCGCTGATAAAACACATTCGATGGTCGTGTGGCATATTAAACGAGGACATTACCCCCGCTATCTTTTCCAAGGACAATGTAACTTGTGTTGCATAAATGAGATGTGGAAAATTTTTATCCACTTGCGCTCGAAAATAAGAATGAAATTAAAATAGATAAGTTCGCTCTAAGTAGTTGTTTGGTGGAAAATTTGTAGTAAAAAGAATAAAAAATTTTGATTTGTGTTCTCTCGGTCTTAATTACAATTTGGATTTTCGATTACAAAAGAGAGGAGAATTGATCTGAATTCCTCCCTTTGATTAAATCTGGGTTTTTCACGGTAGCGATGAGATGCCTCCCTCGAATGCTCGCGTCGAGTTTGCTTTTCGTTGACGATCCAAACATCTTGATTCACTAGAACATGATCTTCTCCTCACGATTTGACGTTGTGGAGGACTTGCGTGGTAAGTTTGAAACTCTAAACGAATTGATAACTCAGAGTGAGTTTAAACTTTTGTAAAAGAGTTGATTAATCTTAACCGTAATTGGTTAGACAAGCCAAGCACGAAGATAGCTTCTATTTCCGAAGAATACCCTTTGCTGATCTCTAGATCTAAAAATGCTCAAGGATCCAAAGATCTCTCTTAATCTGCCCAAGCCGAAGAGCCCTCTACTAAACTGGTTTTTTAGTTATTTATAGGGGATTAAGGGGTATAACCGCCCCCTTAATTCACTCCTGAGTGTGGCTGAATGGGGTATAACCGTCTCCTTAATCCGCTCCTAAGTGGGGGCGGAAATCCCTCAGATCATGGGGAGAAAACGGTTTCTAGAACCGTTTAACTCGTGTTTGAACGAGTCAAACGCAAATCCTGCATTCTGGAATTAAATCTACATTTGAACGCAATGTTTGCGAGCTGCGTTAGGCAACAAATGGAACCTGCGTTGGTAGCTGTTAGAAGCTGCGTTGGCAGCAGTTAGATGCTACGTTTGGCAGCGGTTGGAAGCTGCGTTGGCAGCAGTTAGATGTTACGTTTGGCAGCGGTTAGAAGCTGCGTTGGCAGCAGTTAGATGCTGCGTTTAGCAGTGGTTGGAAGTTGTGTTTGGTAGTAGTTAGATGCTGCATTTGGCAGCGGTTGGAAGCTGCATTGGCAGCAGTTAGATGCTGCGTTTGGCAGCGGTTGGAAGCTGCATTTGGCAGTGGATGGAAGTTGCGTTGGCAGCTTTCGGAGGCTGCGTTTGCGCCGAACATGAGCTGTATTGGTAGCTGGATCTGAGCTGCGTTTGCAGTGTTTGGAGATGAATGTGAGATGTATTTGCACTACATTAGTGGCTGTGAACGCGGTGCGTCTTGATGCTGGTACGCGGGGAGGACTTTCACGTCTTGATTTGAAGAGACCGCCGATTTGTAGTCTTTTTCTGTCAAAGCGTTGCAAAGATTATCATTTTATAATCTTGCTTTAGCTCTTTGATATGTGAGAGTCGTCAGATTGTAACTCCCGATGTTGATTGTGAATGTTGTTGATTAGAGCTTTCATCAGTTGTTGTGAAGATCGTCAGATTGTAATCTTCATCGATCTATATGAAAGTCTTTAAATTGTAGCCTTCTGGAAGACGTCAAATTGTAACTTCTATCATCAGTGTTTGATGGAGATCAACTATCTGTAGTGATTTTTAGACAGCCTACAGAACCCCCTCCAAAGTTTTTGAAAGTCCGCGGTTGACTGGGACGAATTTTCGGAATACTTTGGATCTTAACTCTGATCTTAGAGCTATTGACTCCTTGTCATAAGGAGTTGTCCTTTGCACCCGCTTCGAAGGCACCTTGATTTAAGGGATTTTTCACGTAGGACCTGAGCTTCGAAGAGAAACTATAGTGACGATACATGTTATACATGAACAGAAGCTCTCAAATGTCACATCACGGCTTACATCTATTCAGCTGATGGACCCGCAAATATTCATAGGATTTTTGGTAAACCCTCAGGCATCAACGGATTTGATAAGCCTTTACCGACTACCATTTGAGTTAGGCTAGCATGTGAATTATTTGAATCCATTTCACATGTAACGTTGTGCTAAGAGAATGAACTCTCTTAGACTTGATGCTATGATTTTGAATACATAGACTTTGTCATTTTCACGGGAAAAGACTAACCGGCAACGCTTATTAGGCGTAGACTTATCTCTAATTAAGGATCGATATAAAGTCCCCCATGTGTGTGTAGGCGTATAAAATTGCCTATAGGTCCCTTATCACAGCTCGACGACGCCAATTCAACAAACGGACCATCGAGCAACGTATCCAAGCACGACCGTTATCCCGCTAACGCCGAAGCCAAGCCATACGCAACGAAGCAGGTTAACGAGGCGACGAAGCCAACAAATCGCACCCAAGCATTGGAACGCATCCACTCGCATGCGGAATCAAACCAACGTTTCGGGGAATCGCCGAGTCATCTAAACAAGAGCGAACTCGGTGATGTAACGATCGAATCAAGATTAATTCCGGACTCAAACTCAGAACCGGATTAACTGCCATGTTTGGAATTAAGTCAACAAGTCGATTCCAGATCAACTCAACCACAAACCGAATCACGTCGGAACCGGAAACAACGGGAAACGACGAAACGACGGAAACCGCACCTAAGGGGGCTCGGCCAAAGCCGAGCCACCTGTGGGTGGCTCGGCCAAGGCCGAGCCACCCACAGGTGGCTAGGCCCTAATCTGTGCACGGGGCACAGTTTCGACCGCCTATAAATAGGCCTTGTGCTCATTTGGTTCGGGGGTTGGATTTTGGAGGAGGCGAAGCCCTGCTGGATTGGAGATTCAAAACTTAGAAAAGATTCAATCTTTGGAGACTCGAAGACTTGCTCATCCGGATCTGGTGCTCAGCGATCGACAACGCCAA
>BQKN01063136.1:230463-262963 GCA_022839385.1 Asparagus kiusianus
CAGGAGGATCCTTCATCCCACCAAGGCCTGCTTTACTCTAAAGAACATTATCCAGACCTTGGTTGAAGCCGGCGTCATAACGCTGGAGTAAGCCAGTCAAGAACGGCGAGACTCCAGTGGGTGCACGAGTATAAACTGTATCCCCTAACTCCGACCGGTATAAGAGTATAAACTGCTCCCTGATACTCCAATAGGTATAAGAGTCTAAACTATCCCCTTTCTTCCATGGGAAGTTCTTGGAGAGTGTCATGCGTGGTATTCTTAAGGATAACCCAATCATGCGGTTAATGAAACAATAAACCCAGTTTTGTAAAGAAAGCTGGGGGTCGATAATTCATGTAACGGGAAGTTCCCGGAAGAATGTTAAATATAATATTCTTAGGGATAACCCGATCATTATGAATAAAGTGATAAACACTAAACACTCTTGAAATCACTGACGAATTGTCAGAACCCCATTTTTGTTAAGGCTTTATCACTTAACATCAGGGACCCCCTTTCGAGTGATTTGTACGAATCAACATTCCTACAATGATTTGTACTCTCACTCTCACTTTCCACTTGGTCAAACCTTCCTACAGTTAGGGCCAAAACAAAAAAAAATTAAATCCCCTCTCGATTCCTTCAATGAACGAGAGGTCCACTTTCAAATTGAGCGATCAAACCTTCCTACAGTTAGGATCGTCTCAAACCCCCCATTTGGTCAAACCTTCCTACAGTTAGGACCAAAACCAAAAAATTCCCTCTCGATTCCTTCAATGAACGAGAGGTCCACTTTCAAATCGAGCGATCAAACCTTCCTACAGTTAGGATCGTCTCAAACCTCCCATTTGGTCAAACCTTCCTACAGTTAGGACCAAAACCAAAATCCCCTCTCGATTCCTTCAATGAACGAGAGGTCCACTTTCAAATCAAGTGATCAAACTTTTCTACAGTTAGGGTCATCTCAAACTCCCGCTTGGTCAAACCTTCCTACAGTTAGGACCAAAACCACAATTCACTCTCGATAAACGAGAAATTCATCTTTAGTTCGATAATCAAACCTTCCGACAGTTAGGGTTATCCGATCTCTTCGATTCTCGGAGTGGAGATCCCACTTTTAGTTTCACCTTTCCGGATTCTGGGGGTAGAGATCCCACCTCGAGTCTCCTTTCCAAATGGGAATAGAATATAAAATTCTTCCTTCCCACACCAATCCTTTTTCAAGAATTTAGGATTCATCCTAGGAAGTTTATCCCGAATCCTAAGCAGGGATAAGTCTGCGCCTAATACGCACCGCCGGTTTAGTCTTTCACCGATTGAAAAAGGCACCAGAGTTCGATTCTGGGGTATTTTATCCTGAAACCTAAGTAGGGATAAGTCAGCGCCTCACACGCGCCGCCGGTTAGTTCTTAACCGTCAAAAAGAACCCCCGTCCGCATATTCAACATTGCGGCAGGTTGTTATTAATAACACCGAAATCCATGCCTCACACGCATGGGGAATTTCATCCTGAATCCTAAGAAAGGATATGCCGATGCCTAACACGCGTCGCCGGTTTAGTCTTTTTCCAATTGAAAAAGACACCAGAGTTCGATTCTGGGGTATTTTTATCCCGAAGCCTAAGTAGGGATGAGCCAACGTCTAATACACGTTGCTGGGTAGCCTATTCCCATAACAATGGCGAAGTCTACGTATTCGAAGTCGTAGCACAAAGTCTAAGGGAGTTCATTCCTTTAGCGCAACGTTACATGCGAACGGATTTAAATAATTCGCATGCTAGCCCGACGCAAACGGTAGTCGGTAAAGGCTAATCAAATCCGTTTAAGGCTGGGGGTTAGCCAAAAACCCTAAAGTCAGCGCCTCACACGCGTCGCCGGGTAGTCTATTCCTGTAACAAGTGGTAAAGTCTATGTATTCAACATCATAGCGCAAAGTCTAAAGGAGTTCATTCCTTTAGCACAACGTCACATGCGGAACGGATTTAAACAATCCGCATGTAAGCCCGATTCAAACGGTAATCGGTAAGAGCACCTCAAATCCGTTGAAGGCTGAGGATTTGCCAAAAATCCTAAGTCAACGTCTCATACACGTTGCTGTTTAGTCTTTTCACAGGAGAAAGATGAAGTCTACGTATTCAATATCGTAGCACTAAAAGGGTTAACTCTTTTAGCTTAACGTCACATGCGGAACGGAATTAAACAATCCGCATGCTAGCCCGACTCAAACGGTAGTCGGTAAAGGCTTATCAAATCCGTTGATGGCTGGGAATTTTCCAAAAATTCTATAAGTTCGAGTCATTGACGCATCAATTCTATGGGTTGGTCTCGTGACTCGGGTATCCACCACGCTCCAATACCTTAAGAGCTTAAACTGTGTATACTCCAGCAGACGTACGAGTATAAACTGTGTCAAACGTCGAACAACGCATTACAATGAAGCCTGGACGCCGGACAACGCGTCGCAATGGAGCTCAAACGCCGGACGCCGCCGTCAATCGACGATCAGTTCTATGTTGAATCAACCAACTCGAGCTAAAAAGTCAAAGAAATCAAGAATCGGTTTCAAGTTCAAAGTTCCAACAGACGGTCAGACAATAAATGCAGCACCGGAATCCTTACAGAAGTTCGACAAAGCACCGAACAACCTGGAGGGCTAAAGGAATCCAGAACAGAAGCCATTCCAAAGTCCCGTTATACCGACTAAAGGTTGGGACAATCACATCCAAAGTATTCCAGACTCTTCTATAAAAGAACGAGACTGAAATACTTTGGAGGGGGTATCTGTAGGCGTATAAAATTGCCTATAGGTCCCTTATCATAGCTCGACGACGCCAATTCAACAAACGGACCATCGAGCGACGTATCCAAGCACGACCGTTATCCCGCTAACGCCGAAGCCAAGCCATACGCAACGGAGCAGGTTAACGAGGCGACGAAGCCAACAAATCGCACCCAAGCATTGGAACGCATCCACTCGCACGCGGAATCAAACCAACGTTTCGGGGAATCGCCGAGTCATCTAAACAAGAGCGAACTCGGTGATGTAACGATCGAATCAAGATCAATTCCGGACTCGAACTCAGAACCGGATTAACTGCCATGTTTGGAATCAAGTCAACAAGTCGATTCCAGATCAACTCAACCACAAACCGAATCACGTCGGAACCGGAAACAACGGGAAACGACGAAACGACGAAAACCGCACCTAAGGGGGCTCGGCCAAAGCCGAGCCACCCACAGGTAGCTAGGCCCTGTTCTGTGCATGATACGGGTGTATCTTCTTCTCTTCGGGAGCTTAGCGATCCTCATGGGAGCTTGAGGATAGATGATTCTCATGGTATCTTGAGAATAGAGCAGAGGAGTCGTGGACGAGGCCATTGGAGGTGACGAGGTCGAAGGATTCATCAAACTGCAGGAATTACAGTTGGACTCTGTCCGGTCGACCGGCGTGGTCACGGCGGTCGACCGCTTCGTGCACAGACCCAGACTATGTCTCGGGATTTTGAGCGGTCGACCGATGATGGCGCTGCGGTCGACCGGAAGACCCTGTAATCGATTTTTCAGAATTCGATGTTCTGGCCGGTCGACCGCCTTGGGCATTGCGGTCGACCGCGTAGCGGATCCGGGCCTGGGTCTGTTTCCTGCTCCAGTTGGGATTTCTGTTTAGTATAAATAGAAACACGACTTTTCTAGGGTGAATTATTCAGTTTGTAATCAGAAAAGAGATCTGAGAGGTTGTTCTTGGATCTAGAGAGATTGTGAGAGTGAGATTTTGTAAATCCAATTGATTCTCATAATCTAGAGAAGGTATTTTTCCTTCGCCCTAATTAAACCCTTGTGTTCTTCAGTTGTTTTCTTCTTTACCCACTCTTGATAATTCCGCGATCAAGAGTGCTCGCACAGCGACTCGTATCAGTGCACGGGGCACAGTTTCGAGCGCCTATAAATAGGCCTTGTGCTCATTTGGTTCGGGGGTTGGATTTTGGAGGAGGCGAAGCCCTGCTGGATTGGAGATTCAAAACTTAGAAAAGATTCAATCTTTGGAGACTCGAAGACTTGCTCATCCGGATCTGGTGCTCAGCGATCGACAACGCCAAATAAGGCAGGAGTTCGAGAGGACCGGATCGGGAGATCTACGTTTCTATACTCCGGATCTAAGCTTGGTTCTTAGATCCCGAGATTGAGCGGTTGTTTCCTTGATGAAACAATCCCTCCGGCTATTATCTCCCTTGGTGGAATAATACCTGTTATACTGCGTAGATCTGCCCGGAGCTGGATCTAGCGGTGGTCCACGGCAAACAACCCCGGCGCAGGCAAAGAACCTACACAAAGCGAGTGACCGCATAACAGGAGCTCGCGATTCGTTCGACATAAAAGGAAACAAAGTTGTAATCTTTTTCATTTCATTTTGATTTTTCATTGTAACCGGATCTTATAAAAAGACCGGATTTCTGTAATCGATAAACTATTACGAAAGTGTACAATGGAATCAATGAAGAAGAACACGATTTTTCTCGCGAACAGCGTGTGAGGCATGAATTTTGGTGTCATTAATAACGACCTACCACAATGTTGAATACGTGGGCTTTTGTTATTTTTACAGGAAAAAACTAACTGGCAGCATGTATTAGATGCAGACTTATCTTTATTTAGTGATCAAGATAAAATCCCCCAGATGTGGATTCTGGTGTCTTTTCACGGAGAAAGACTAACCGATAACACATGTTAGGCGTAGACTTATCTCTAATTAGGGATCAAGATAAAGTCCCCCAGACGTGGATTCTGGTGTCTTTTTCGCGGTAAAAGACTAACCAACAACGTGTGTTAAGCATAGGCTTTGTCACTGTTTCTTCACGTGTTATGTTTTCACTTAAAATACTAAAAGAAAGTTGGAAGTGCTAGAGGTGCGATGTTAACTTGACGGGTTTGTGGACCTATCGCTCTATTGAAGGGAATCGATAAGTTGATTTTGTCAGAAGTGTGGTATTAACGTGACAAGAAGAATATTACGATCGGGGCAATTTTGAGGACCTATCACTCTATTGGGGAGAGTCGATAAGTGGATTCTGTCAGAGGACAAGAGAATGTTGTGATCAGAGTAACTTTGTGGACTTATCATCCTATTGAAGAGGATTGATAAGTGAATTATCAGAGGTGTTTGATATTAACGTGACAAGAGAATGTTACGATCGTAGCAACTTTATGAGCTTATCATCCTATTGAAGATGATTGATAAGTGGATTGTCAGAGGTGTTTGATATTAACATGACAAGAGAATGTTACGATCGGAGCAACTTTGTGGGCTTATCATCCTATTGAAGATGATTGATAAGTTAATTTGTCAGAGGTATGATGTTAACGTGACAGGAATGTGTTGCGATTGGAGCAACTTTGTGGGATTATCATCCTATTAAAGATGATTGATAAGTTGATTTGTCAGAGGTATGATGTTAACATGACAGAAAGAATATGTACTTGTGACTTGCACAAGATTTTGGTAATTAACGTATCACTGGGGAAACTTGCTAGGTGAGTTTATCACCAGAAGCGATGAATTTTGATACTTGTGATTTGAATAAGATTTTGAATACTTAGTGTCTTGTTGGGGAAGATTGCGATTTGAGCAATTTTGAGGACCTATCATCCTATTAACAACGATTGATAAGTTGATTATCAGAGGTCTATTGTTAACGTAACAAATTAGGAGTGGTGCAAGCTGAATTCATACTTCATGGGGGTGATGATCGTCAGAAGTATAATGTTAACTCAATGATGTGAAAGATTCGTTACTCTTAATCCAATGGATTCTAAGTAACCAACCCCCAGTCTTGATTAAGACTTAGCAGGGGAAGAAAAAGAGGGGTAGACATGACATATTGCTTTGTGGGCTACTATCCATCAAGTCGGAATAGAGGCCCATCACTTAGTAAGTCACTATCTGATGGGTTTAACTATCAGAGATAACTGTTAACGTGATAGTTTTGTAGACCCGACATCCTACTTGAAGAGGATTGGTGGGGGAATTTGGAGGAAATGGACTATCAGAGGTGACTGTTAACATGATAGTTTTGGTAGACCCGCCATCCTACTTGAAGAGGATTGATAGGGAAATTTGGAGGAAATGGACTATCAGAGGTGACTGTTAACGTGATAGTTTTAGTGGACCCGTCATCCTACTTGAAGATGATTGGTGGGGGAATTTGGAGGAAATTGACTATCAGAGGTGATCATAACGTGATAGTTTTGGTGGATTTCGTGGTTGACAGAGGTATTTTATTGAACATGACAATTCAGAAAATTAATTTATTACTC
This sequence comes from Asparagus kiusianus, assembly GCA_022839385.1. Taxonomy (NCBI): domain Eukaryota; kingdom Viridiplantae; phylum Streptophyta; class Magnoliopsida; order Asparagales; family Asparagaceae; genus Asparagus; species Asparagus kiusianus. Next base: position 236,757 of record BQKN01063136.1, read on the forward strand.
ATGATCGAATGAATTACAAATAAACCAACCCCCAGTATTGAACAAGTGCAAGGGAAAAAAGGTAGACATGACACATCGCCTAGTGGGCCGTTATCTAACGAGTTTGACTATCCGAGATAATTGTTAACGTGATAGTTATTGGACCTGCCATCCTACTGAAGAGGATTGGCTTCAGTGACCGTGGTATCTTCTCCTTCTGACTGAGAAGATTGAGCTTGGTCCGATTGCTCAGGTTGATCATGCTTACTTTGTTCTTCAGCTTTGATCATGTCAATATTTTTTTGAGCTTGATCGCCTTGAGAGATTAGTTATCTCTAGGAACGGTATTCTGCAACCCTCATTTATGCTAGAAGGTCGGTCTACAAGTTGTGTCGACAGGTCTCCACTAGTGTAGACTGTGTCATACCTATCGGACATCGTAGAGCCATGTTTCTGAACCTCTTAACGAAGGCTTTGACGGACTCCCTCTTCTTCTGCTTAGTGGCGAGAAGGGTATGGATGAAGACTTCTGTATCCTCTTCAAAGAATCTTGATAGGAAGAGTCTCTCTAGATCTGTTCACTTTTGGATACATCGCGTAGGCAGTTTCCTAAACCATTCAAAGGCAACTCCTTTGAGGGTGCCAATGAACAATCGAGCCAGTATGGCATCGTTTGATAGCACATCCCAGTTTGTGACTTGAAATGATAGATATGTTGGTTTGGTGATCCTGTGTCGTCAAAAGTTTGTAGTGCCGGGACCTCAAACTTAGGAGGATAAGGGGCTGCATCCCATTCGGCAGGATAAGGCCTGACAACTCCCTCGTCTTGGAGTATGCTCCTGTTAGCAATGGCATTGAGGTGGGCTTCTAATTCTTCTATTTTGGCAGATTAGAGATTCTGCTCATTCTCAGTCTCTCTTCCTTCATCAGAGGAATATTTCAGGTTGTGGGCTTCTTAGTCAGAAGCAGCATCATCAACCACTTTTCTCTTCCCTTTGCTTGTGTGAGGTCGGGATGAAGACGCTTTTCCTCTCAGGAAAAATTCTTGCCTAGGTGGCGAATCTGTCTTTTGAGATTTGGTCTTGTCTGTGACGATTTGATTCATCAGGGTCAAGAGTTCATTGATGGCCTCCTGCTGAGATTTGATCTTGGCCTCCTGCTCATCAAGTCTCTTCGCGAGATCTTCATGGTTTCCCATCATATAAGCAGAGCTCTCATGTTCAACAAAGGAACTTGACGATTGAGACTCCATAATGGCTGAGTGTTCATCATCAGAATTAGTTCCTCTGGCTAACATCCGATAGTTGATAGGGGGAATGGCTCATGTTCGCGTCCGGGTGTGTTGGTAGATTCCTTCAAACTTGTTAGTGATTTCTCTGATGGTTGGTGAACGACTTGTCTCAGAGTCATAGGTACTAGGACCTGAGGCTTTCCCTCTGCTGATCATATTAATAGTGACCCCAGGATATTCGGTCTCTGGAGACTTCTTCTCGTGAGAACGTCGTCGTTGGTTGGGCAAAGCATCGTTCGTAAATTGGTCGAACACCTACAGTTTGGCCGCATATGAGCAGCATTGATATCCCGAGAGGACCGTAAGAATCAGTCGTTCATATTGGAATGAACGAATGACTTGTTGCATCGGTCTTTCTCTTAATATGAACTCTCTCAAATCTGTTGTGAAGATTCGAGGAGAATTACCCACTACTCGTGAGGTTTGAATTGGAACCCCCCAGTCCATGATTGGACGGGACTGGCTCCACGGTATACCCCAGACTCTGTATTGGATTTTGTTACCCGAACGTATGCCTAAGCTCCAGGTGTTGCTGGTGAAACGCAGTCCCGAGGTTTGTGTTTTGCTGATGAAACGCATTCTTGAAATCTGCGTTTTGATTCTGGAGTGTATGCTTGAGAGCTGCACTTAATTTGGTTCATGCGAAGCTCTTGTTTGGGCTCGTGAACGCGTGCCTCATGTATCATAGTAGAAACGCAGAATTCATTGTTGCGTTTTAGCTCACAAATGCGAAGCTCGCGTTGATCGAAAGATCGACTTTCTCGAAGTTATGCCCGTTGTCGGGATCTTCTCCTTCGTCGAACGACGTTCTTCTTAGCCTGCTTCAAGGCCTTTGTAGCAACGTCACCATCTGTGTTGATCAAGTTTGTCACCTCAATGGGCCTCTTGCGATCCGATACCCATCATCTTGGTGCGGGTTTGCCTGAATCTGAGCCCATTCCATCGGAGGAGGGGCTGTCTGAGCAATCTGGCCCAAAGGAGAGGTCTTCCTTAGACGATTCAGCTACAATTAGAGCAGTTGGAGCTTTAGTCTCTTTAGAGACTTTGTGGATCTTGCGCATAGCCTTAGGGCTAAGGGATCCGGAAGAAAGGGTTTCCTCGTACTTGGTTTTATCAAACTCAACAATAAGAGTTTCGACGGTTGTTCTAATAAGATGAATGTCGAATTGTGCCACCACTTCTTCGTCAGAGAAGCTTGTCCCCAGCAGAGTCGCCATCTTTTGTTTGGTGAAAAATTTGTAGTAAAAAGAATGAAAGACCAAAAAGACCATTGTAACCTCAAAAGAGGACACCCTCTCCATTCTGTCGTTTATTTGAGATATATATTATTATTTAAAAAAAAGAATTAAATCAAAACATAATAAAAATGAACAAAGAGATCACACTGAAAACTCCAAAAAACGAAAGGTTCATGTTGAACAGGTAATGGAAGATCTCACAAGTGCGTGCCGCTGTATAAACTTGTGAAAATTAGATTAATATGCAAAAACCTAAGAAAAGTTTAGCTATTACATATTTCTGATCTCATTTGCCCAAAGAAAGCCAGATATGGACATACAAACTTAAATTGAGTCCTTAAAATTTCAGCGACCATAATTCATACGGAACAATTTGAATACTCTCATCATTATGCAGATCAGACATAACAATTAAATATCATGATTCAAGTAGCATTGGAAACTAGATAACATATGTCAAAGTCATCCATTATTAGCAACAAATAATATAACTTTTAAACTAATCGCAATCAACGTCTATAATCAAAACAAAGTAAAACTACCAATTATCAGCCACAGAAACTTCATACAGTCATACCTCAGAGTGATATCGGATCCCTCCTTTCATGGTCCGCGGGCATTATCATGCTGAACCCGAAACCCAATAAAGGAAGCCAAACTCCCATCATCCTTATGAATAGTAAACTCCACCTTAATCTCCGAAAAAGGGATTAAAAAATCGGCTAAAATTTTGGCTAGAGCCACTCGTGCTAATAACGTATTGTAATATACTAAAGAAATAAAACAAGAGACAAGAGACAAGAGAAGAAGATAAATTATAATATTATTCATCTATTCTATTTCTATACATCGTACAATTTATAGATACATGATGGAAGACAAAAGGACATCAAGTTAATAGTCCACATACAAAGTAATGTCCACATACAAAGTAATGTCCACATACATTTTGTCTTTTAGATATCAACAAAATATCTTTTAGATTTCAACAAAATGTCTTTTAGATTTTAACAAAATATATATTTATGCATTTTGAAGATATAAATACTATTTATATATTTTAAACTTACTATTATTGATTGATAATTGCTTACAAGAATGTTCTTTGCTATTAAATAACTTTTGGTTAGACTATAAGATATTGACAATTATTATTATAATGATGGTCTAATTATGGTGATAACCATAATAGGAAAAAAGTAAAGAAAAAGAAATATAAAAAATAAAAAATAACAAAATAAATACGAGTTCTAGTTTTTTACCACTAGTTCCAAGCTAAAACTTGGAATAATTTGAGAGACTAGAACTCTCATTTTTGTATAGAAAAATAAAAAGGTAGAATAATTTTGTACCATTATCCCAATTCTAGTTTTGTTAGTGTTCTACTTGACTAACACTGTAAATTTTTGTTCTAATTTTAGTTCTATGTGACTAATACCTTAAAAATTTATCCCACATATTATCCCAGTTCTAATTTTAAGTTCTAGGTGACTACCCCCCTAAAAGAACAATGAGTGTCTCTCCAGTCTAAACAAACACCAACATAGACATCACTAGAGATTCAAAGAACAACAATCATGTAGATATAACGCCTATTTAGGTCAACAACAATTCAAAATTGAACATAACATCTTAGACACAACGCGAAAGAAATAAAAAAGTTAGTAAGAGTTAGTATGCTAATTGTAGATCAAGACAGGCTAGAATTACCAAAGTTAACAACATTTTGCATTTTCGTTTGGGTACCATGGTGTTTTCTTTGTTGTGTTTTTATAACAAAAAACTATGGTTTTGTGTTTTTCCCTTAAAACGTTTTCAAAACACCATGATAAGTATTTGTGGTCAACGCTAGTTTGACCCGTTACAACATTAGTATTAAACATATTATTAATATATTATATATTAATTTTAATAAAATATATTATAAATAAAATGTTATAGTATTTAATTTACATTATTATAGTATTAGAAGTATTAAATATAATGCAATATAAAATTGTATAATGTATTATAATATTATATTGTACTTAATGAATTATATTATATTATAATTATTACATATTATTTTCAAATAATTATATATTTAATTATTTTAGTATATTAATTTGTTATTGTTATATATTATATTAATATTTTTATAATAATGTTATTTTAATATTAATATAATATTATACTATTATTAATATAATATTAAATTATTATTCATATAAAATAATATTATTAATAATGTTAATATTATGTTATTACTAGTATGTTATTAAATAAATTAATATTTTGTAATATATTATGGTCTTTAATATGTTAGAGTTTATTAATAGTAATTTCATAATATATTAATAATTTATGATATAAATAAATATTATTATATTATGAATATATTATTTTTACATTAACATTTTTTAGCATTAAATTATTTTATTTATTATATAATATATTAATATTTTATATATTATATTACATTTACTATACAATATATTATTATATATTATTATCATATTATTATATTGTTATTTTATTTTAAATATATTACTCTTATATAATATTTTATAATTATTACTTTATTACAATTTATTTATTAAAAAGTTAATAATATTATAGCGATTATACTATTTTGTGGTATATTATTATATCATTATTATATTATTATTTATTATCAATAACTTTTTTAAAATTTTTTTATTAGTTTATTTATATATTATTATTATTTATTATTATATAATACATTGTTAACATATTAAATTCTAGTATTTAATATGTTATCATATTGTTATGTAAGATATTTTATTTTATTACATTTTTATATTATTTAATAAATATTACTAATATATTAGATTAAGTATAGTATAGTATAGTATATTATAATAAGCATGTTGATAATAACTCTATATTAATGACATTTAATATATTATGTTAGAAATATTAACATATTCTCAAACTCCAAACCAAAACACCAAACTTGAAACATATTTTATGTGTTTTGAAATAAGTGTTGTGTTTTTGGTTTGAGGATGATTTAGCCAAAAAAACACCATGGCTTTCAAACGCATGGTGTTTTATTTTTGGCAAAAACACCATGAAAACAAGTAAAACACCATGATATCTAAACGGAGCCTTAATAATATGATTATTAGATTCATTATGAGACATTAAGCTAAAAATTAGCTTAATCAATAGATTGGTATTATAATTAGCACATAAAAAACGGTTTGGTATTAAAAGAAAACCATGCAATAATAGGGTGTTAAAACTCGCACTGTAAGTTAATTTGGCCCAAAATTATTTTTTGCAGCAAAATCTCTAGTAGCATGGGTGCTTAGGTGACTCTCCTAAAGGTGACATGGTAGTAATAGTTAACCGCATTGAATCCATTGCTAATAAAGAGATTTTAAATTAGGGCAGAAAAAATAAGGCTTTTGAATTTAGGCTTCCTTCTCTTTCTTCTATCAACTTCGGGCTTCATGAGTCTAGGTTGATGAAAGTGCACCCACCACCATCAATGTGGGAGAATCTCTGTCCTTTTTCTATGATGTCTCTATCCCCCCTCCCTCCAGGCACATTGAGAGGAGAAAATGTAAAATTTGGTTAGGCATCAGTTTTTAGGGTAGTTAATTTCTTATATTATCCTCTATCATGTCACACACATTTAATTTAAGGGAGCTACATAAGCATCACGTGCTGGCCTAATGACTTTTAAAAGAAGAAAGTAGTCAGATTTTCAAACTTTGGTCTAATTATCTCGTCATACAAGTTTTAATATCTTGTTATTGCTGGATTTTCTTTTAGGACAAATTTTGAAAATAGACCCCTTTAGAAACTTATTATTAAAAAACGGCACATTTTGAAAATATTTGTCATTTTCAACCCAATTTCAGTCACTTGGCTAAAACTGGGTCGAAAATGGTGAAAAAAAACATCAAAAACTTCACGGGATTTAAAATCCCATGAAGTTTAAGCCCACATTAGCGCTTAGGTTACTGTTAATGAGGCCTTAAACTTAAAGACATTTAAAATCCCATGAAGTTTTTAATGTTTTTTTCTTCATTTTCGACCCAGTTATAGAATGACAAATTTTTTTTAAAACGGGTTGTTTTTTAAAATTAAGTTTCTAAAATGGTCTATTTTAAAAATTTGTCATTAGGTTTCGTTTGGATATCATGGTGTTTTACTTGTTGCGTTTTTATAAAAAAACACCATGGTGTTGTGTTTTTACCTTAAAATGTTTTCAAAACACCATGTTAAGTATTTTTGGTTAACACTAGTTTGACCCATTATAACATTAGTATAAAACATATTATTAATATATTATATATTAATATAATAAAATATATTATAAATAAAACATTATAATATTTAGTTTACATTATTATTGTATTATAAGTATTAAATGTAATATAATATAATATTATATAATGTATTATAATATATTGTACTTTAATGAGTTATATTATATTATAATAAGTTATTATATTATAATTATTACATATTATTTTGAAATAATTATATATTTAATTATTTTGGTATATCAATTTTATATTATTGTATATTATCTTAATATTTTTATAATAATATTATTTTATTATTAATATAATATTATACTATTATTCCTATAATATAATATTATTAATAGTGTCAATATTATGTTATTACTAGTATGTTATTAATAAATTAATATATATAAAAATTTAATATTATATAATATATAATAGTTTTTAATATGTTATAGTTTATTAATAAAACTTTAATAATATATTAGTATTTATGATATAAATAAATATTATTATATTATGAATATATTATTTTTATATTAACATTTGTTAGCAATAAATTATTTTACTTTATAATAAATTATATTATTTATTACATAATATATTAATATTTTATATATTATATTACATTTACTATACAATATGTTATTATAATAATCTTATTATATTGTTATGTTATTATTAAATATGTTACTATTATATAATTATTAATTCATTATAATTTATTTATTAAAAAATTAATAATATTATAGTGATTATACTATTGTATAGTATATTATTATATTATTATTTATTATCAATAACTTTTATTATTTTTAATTGTTTATTTATATTTTGTTATTATTTATTTATTATATAATACATTTAACATATTAAATATTGATATTTAATATGTTATTATATTATTATATATGGTATTTTATTTATTATATTTTTATGTTATTTAATAAATATTACTAATATATTAAATTAACTATAGTATAGTATAGTATAATATAATAAGCATGTTGATAATAACTCTATATTAATTACATTTAATATATTATGTTAGATATTATATTAACACCTTTTTTCAAACTCAAAATCAAAACATCAAACTTAAAACACCTAAAATGTGTTTTGAAATAAGTGTTGTATTTTTTGTTTGATGATGATTTAGCTCAAAAAACATCATAGTTTCGAAATGCATGATGTTTTGTTTTTGTCAAAAACAAGGTGGAAATAAGTAAAACATGAAACAAGTAAAACACCAAAATCACACGAGTTCGTGCTTTGTCGAATTGGTTCAAAAACAGAAGGATCCGACCCGAACCAGGTCCAGTTACCTTGCCCTCGTCTCCTTCGCAAAACACCATTCGATAAATCTCGGTTCGTGCCCTAAAACCCTCTTCCAAATCCTCCCGCCAATCCCTGCAGGTTAATCCCTTAACCTCCCCTTATTCCCCCTATTCTCCCCTAAAAACCCTAGCTATCGAACCTAGAAATCAAAACCCTACCTCTTCAGGATGAGCTACGCTGCCTTCAAGATGATGCACTGGCCTACGGGCATCGAGAACTGCGCCTCGGGCTTCATCACTCACTCTCCCGCCGACGCCGCCGCCTCCGTGATCCTCCCTCAGTTGCAACCCGACGACCTCGACTCCGATTTCGCACCAACGCGACGAATCGGTCCAATCCCCAACCTCGTCGTCACTGCCGGCAATGTGGTCGAGCTCTACATCGTTAGGGTTCAGGAAGACGACGCCAGGGTCTCCCAGGCCCCAGTAGAGCCTCGAGGAGGGGGCGGTGTCATGGACGGGCTTCGTGGGGCCCGCCTGGAGCTAGTCTGCCATTACAGGTTCAGTTCACCTAGCTTGATTATTTCAGAACTGCAATTTGTTAAATCCAACTATGTGATTGCTTGAAATTAGTAAGAAAGGATGGAATTCGAGCCAATATAAGTTGAATTGGTTAAGACATTCGGCAAAACCAGTGGATAGAGGCAACTCTTTTTGGACGGCATATCTTACCCTTAACCAGATTTAAATTTATTTGAATAACGCTTAATTCATTGTTTAATAACTCAAAGTGTCCAATACATGATTATTGATCCTCTAGACCACCCAGAAAAAATTTCTGGTCGGGGTTTCCGTTCAAATCCTGAACTTACAAGAAGTCATTCATACTTCATATAGTAGATAAGCAAACCTGCTTTGGTAAAAATGGGTCATAAATGCATCTGATAAGGGGTTTTACTATTTTGTGATAGGAGCAATGTGATGGAGTGTCAATTAGCCATGTTCTGTTGGATATAACAACTTCATTCACGTTGTGTTACTATAGGCTTGTTTGGCAGCCTCCTAAAAATGGGCCCACGTTTGATCTTGGTCCCATTTTTTGGAAGAAACTTGTTTGGGAAAAACCGGACCAAAGTTGGGCAAGTTTCTCCTATGCCAAAAATGACCCTTAAAACTAGTTTCTTTTTTTTATTCACCCTCCATTAGATCAAAATCGAACTAGTTCATCTCTAAACTGTGCTAGGGTCAATCCTGGCCTAGTTTTGAGGAGTTTGCCAAACTAACCTACTAAGTCGTGAATTCTTTTTTGGTCCTTTAGATTTATTTTTGCCTTTAGCCTTAGAGTCTAGTTTTATACTAGATTTGTCATCTTTCTTTAACTTCTAGCCTCTTTCTTGTCTAAGAGGTTTTTTTGGGAGTTGCTTCTAGATGTAACACGTATTTCTTTAGTTTGATCTGTCAAACACACACTAGCGAAGTTGTCGGCCATGAAAGATTTAGCAATCAATTGTTTCTATGCAGATCTATATTGCACTCACAAGAAGGTGATCGTGGGGATGAGATGGGGGGTGGGGTTGTCCAACATTTCCCTTCCAATGCTTAAGTTAGTCTATCGAAGGATAAATAAACAATGGAGAGATTTAGTTGTGCATACCTTTCTCTCCCAGACAAGAACGTTTACTCTTTAGGTGATGTTTTAGGCCTTATTCTAATATCTCATTGTGATTGAATATAAGTCTGAAGGTTTCATTATTTTGTCAGCCTATGCAATAACAACAAGCTTTGAGTACACATGGTTAACATCACAAGGAGTAAGGACAGAGAGTTTATAGAAATCTGACACTCAAGAGAGCCTTTCATCAAAAAGCACGAGGAAGGTTTTCTTTATCTATCAGAGATCCGGATATGTCCTTGTTCCTTGCAATGAATGAGAGAGGCGAGCACCTCCTGCCTTGCTTTTCTAGGAGACTCCATAATTCCAACTACTCCAACACCACGGTCCGGAGGACGACAAAGTTCACCATTGTGATGAGTGCAATTGTGTCGGTTCTGGGACTTCTTCGAAAGGGAAAAATTCCTCAAGGACCCAAAATATAGGAGTACCAATCGGGGGGACAAGTGAGGTGTCCCCCTCCTATTGGATAATGAGTTGGCCATCATTAATGATGGCCAACTCATTATCCTATTTGATGGCCAACTCATTATCCAATAGGAGAGGGACATCACTTGGCCCCCCTTATTGGTCCCATATTTTGGGTCCCTGCAGCAAAGCTCCTTCGAGAGGTCTTTACCTTAGGGTGCGAGTAGGATTCTTCTTGGTGTTTGATTTGGCAATTGGCATGGTTGTTTTGAACTAGTCCGAATGGATGAAGTTATTCTTGCTTATCTAATGTTTCTTTAGAGACTTGTTTAAATGTGCTTTGACGATGTTTGATTTCGACCATTGAATATGGACTTAAAAAAAGCACTGAATGTGGAGTCTTTCTCACAGAAGATGTCTATTGAAATGTTGCTCGAGTCCTTTAGTTTGATTGTTTGGATATATCACAATGAGTTTTTAGGATAGGATGGACTAAGCAATCAACCACTTCCACATAGATCTATACACAAAAAAATGTGATCATCGGGGGTCGTTGCCCGCTTTGCCTCTTCAATGCTTTAGTTTGTTTCTTTTAAGAGTTAATAAGTGAAAGATTTAGGGTTTAGTTGTGTGTACCTCTCTTTTTGTAGAGAGAATGTTATCCCTTTTGTGACGATTGTTTTTGGCATTACTTGCGTCATCATTATTGATTCAAAGACTAAAGACCCCTTTGCTTTGACATCCTACTAAATAATGGCCAACTTTTAATGCATGCAATTACTTTTCATTTTGATTTTTTAGACACAAATTATTAGATAGTTAAGACCAAAAAAATTATTGGATTGTTACAATTTTTTGATGTCCATCACAACCATTTCTATCCTTATAGTTCTATAACATAGTGGTTGTGTTATACTAATGCTCAATATCCTTCAAATCTTCAATGACATCACCCCTATGGTCCGTCATACTTTGCTATTGTTTTAGGGTTAAACATCAATCTTTCTATCATGCTTCTCACTTGAAGGCCAATATGAAAATTTCCGGATTCGCAAGCTTGACCTCTAGGGTTGTTGGCCTTGTAGCACTGCTTGGATGCTCGACTGTATCCTACATAATCAATAAGTGAATATTTAAAAACCCCTTATTTGGTTATATGAGCCAATAAATGTGAGAGAATCTATTGAGATAGTATGTTCATGTGCAATAAAGGTCACAAAATGCATTGTTTAGGAGGGATATTCATTGGGATAATTTGGGGACAACTGGGACAATTTGCTCTCTAGGACAATTTTAAACCATCAAGAAAATTTAAATTAGACAAAACAACATAAATTGGGATAATGAAATAATTTGAAACTAGGATTGAGACAATTTAAGTGGGATAGCTGATGATGTGATGCCTTAGCGTTGGTTCAAGGACTGGGACTACAAATCATAAAAAATTGTGTTCATATTTATACTAGTCTAAAAGGAAGGGTTTAATTACTCTCTTGTTAGTTATGCCAAGCCTGGTGTTTGTCTATAATTTTTTTGGTTTAGGAATTCGTCACCTACTTGAAGTGTTGAAATTAGGCCAGCAATCGGACCCTGTCATTTATAATTTACATTTTTGAGCTGTAAGATTATTAGTATTTATTTGGTTGTTTCTTCTCCGAACTGTTTTGTTTTTCCTATTGTCATGTTTGAGAAAACAAGGAGCATCTACCTAATTAATTTGTTCGGCAATGTAACCATTACAAGTGGGACTGATGCAAGTAGTGTTGGAACCAAATTAAATTGAATATTGAGGTGTTCATACTTATTTGTGAAAGATCATCAAATCCAAATCCAAATTTTCTTCTCCAAATTTGGATGTACATTTCCTTTAAATATTTTGTTGAAAACTAAAATACACTAATAATTGATTTGATTTGTTATTTTAATAGTTTCTGAATATTAGTTATTTGATTTGATAGTTATTTTCATTCAATTAAAGAATTGAATTCTTTTCATTGCATAAAATTTTTATTTAGAAATCAATCCTCTACAATAATATATAAGCTATTTGAATGTTTGGTTAAATGGTTACTTGGAGAATTGGAGAAGAAGAGCGCGCGGGGGGGGGCGGGGGGCTTTTTATCTCTTGCTATTTGGTTGAGAAGGGTAGTACCAAAAATAGTAGAACAAGTTCTTTATTTTTCTATTCCTGCTATTTGTCAACACCTAGAGGATACATCATCTTCATCTGTTTGGTTGTAAATTAAATGATACCAGAAGTTTGCTATTACTTTTAGTTCTTTTTTCCCTTTTTGCATGTCACTACCAGTATGCTTCCGCCCACATTTATTGTTGTACATTTATATAGGCGAATCATTTTTATGCCAATGGGCTTTGAACTTCCTTCATAGGGTGCATAGCTCTTCTATTATGATATTTCTTCTGCTATTTATTGTTATTCATACCACTAGTTGTAATCATATCAAGCTAGTCCCAGATTCTTATAACTTGTTTATTTCCCCCTACAGCTGTGTTACTTAGTTTGTCTTTCTTATTAAATTCTTGATATGTAGTATTTGAAGTTCTTTAATAAATTGGCTTCTTGGTTTGTTTGTAGATTGCATGGGAATGTTCAATCCATGGCGGTGTTATCTTTGGGAGGAGATGAACGAAGTAAGAGACGAGATTCAATAGTTTTGGCATTTCAAGATGCCAAACTTACTGTTCTTGAATATGATGATTCTACACATGGATTGCGCACTAGGTAATGATGATATATTGGCAATGATCTTCTCTTTGTTTGGCAAAGAGAACTATATTTAGAGTTCCTTTTCTCCTGTTCAAAAGAAACATTATTTCTAAACTTCATTCATCTTATTTGGTAAGCTGAGTCAAGGAGTAATATTAAACATAGCTTGCTGTCCTTTCTTTCTGGTTTCTTGGTAGCAAATTTCATATTATGAGTTCTTATGTCTTCTTAGTTTGCAAACTATACAGTTATTCCTTTGGTACATCATGTTACCACTTACCAGTGATTGAGGAGATGATATTTCTATAAGTGCCTAAATTCTGTTGTAGCAGATAATAGTTTATATGGACACCAGCAAGCTCACCTAATTGCAATAACTGAAATCATAAGATGTTCTAGGTTATAATAACGAGCGAGCACATTACTTTCTGCGTCACAGTAGGATTCAAAGAATTATTAGCATTGTTAATTCTTGTAATCTTTCTGAAAGGTACTACCTTCTTTAGTTGGATACTGTGGACAATCTTCAGTCTTTCTTCAACCCCTTTTTGTGTTTGGCTTGTTATGTTTTTGAGATATATGTTAATTTCACCATTACGAGAGTATGATATGCTGTCACTCTTAATGTGGCAGAACATTTGGTTAACGTAATTTCTCTGCTATAGCTATTTGGCCATTGCATTTATTCTGTGGAGTATGCTTCCTTGCTTATGTCTCATTGTTCATCTTTTCAGTTCAATGCATTGTTTTGAAGGACCAGATTGGCTTTTCCTGAAAAAAGGCAGGGAATCATTTGCTATGGGCCCTCTAGTAAAGGCTGATCCCTTGGGTCGATGTGGTGGAGCACTTGTCTATGATCTTCAGATGATAGTCCTCAAGGCTGCTCAGGTTGCAATTTCCTTTTTAGTGTCACTTTGTAGAACTAAAGATATGTGGTGATATATGGTACATCAGTATGCTTTATAGGAGTAGTATTGCTCAGTGACATGCAAGCATGACCAACAGGCCAGTTCAGGGCCCATTCGAGGCTTGGCTGGGGCCCAGATGTCACCCCAGCCAGCTAGAGACTCAGGTGTCCCGGTTAAGAGTCCTTGGGTACCCAGGTTAGATGGTCGGACCAATGGCAGGCTAACAAAACCTGGTAAATGATTATTGCTGTTCCAGACTCACAGCAGTTATACACTCCATTCTCGATATGTATAGTCTTGTATTGAAAATTGCAAGTAGAACAAATATATATTCGTGTATCTAATAATCAAAGGCGTTCAGATTTCTCCAATCGTTACTAGTTCAGTTAAAATGTTACACAAGTTTTTATATTTGAATAGTTTTTCTTAAGTCCTTCATTTTGCTAGTTTTATAACTCCACAATCCTGGTGTTGCTAATTCTTATATATATATATATATATATATATATATATATATCTTTAAAAAATCTCAATGCTTTCAGGGGTTGTAATAATATACTTCTGAAGTTATTCTTATAGTAAGTGAAAAGAGTTGTTAATCAATTTTCCGTCTTTTCCCTTTTCTGGGTGAGTGGATGGTGGCGGTGGCGGCTGTGGCAGTAGTTTTAGTAGGTCACAAGAGCTAGTTCTTGAAAGGACCCATAGAATCTTGAATCAATTAAATCATAATATTCTTTCTCCATTAATTTTTTGAATTTTTTTTGTTGCTTTAAAGATGCTGTCTTCTACTATTCTTAAAGTTTTCTATGATTTATTCATGATTTTGTTAATTTCTTTTTCCTAGACTGGCCAAGGACTAGTTACAGATGATGATCCTACTAGCGTGGGAGGTAGTACTGCAGTTCGTATAGAGTCATCGTATGTAATTAACTTGCGGGAGTTGGATATGAAGCATGTTAAAGATTTCACATTTGTACATGGTACGACAGCTACATATTTCTTATTTTGCTTAAATTATGCTTGTGATTTGATGTGTATGTTGTCCATTCTGAAGGGTGGTGATATTTTGTATACAAAGTATTGACGTGAGTAGTTAAGTGAATTATGGATGCGCTGTTATTGCCTAGTGTCTGCTTTTCATGCATCATGCATCATGCTGATACAGTTTACATATGCTCAGCATTGTAGGAATTGGCATTTCTGAGAGCTTACACTAATTTGTACCCAATATTTCAATTTACTATTTATATGTTCAACCTATAATTGTTCCATTGAACATCATTAAATTCATCGAACTATACTGCCGGATAATTTTCTAGAGCTTGATCTACATCCAAGAGGGTTGCCTAGGAAATAGATGGTTCTGTGAAGGATTACAATTGCTCCAAGATGGTAGAAAAACACCCTCTTTCACGAAAAGGATAAAGGTACTAGGTTATCATCATATAAGCCTATGTACTTGGCATCTCATTTCCAAACATCTGCCTTCATTCTCTCTATTTCAAGATTCTTAATTATAGTTCTCCATATTTCTAATTTAGGCCGTGTTTTTAACAAAAATTGGAACATTTTACTTCCACAGTTACTGACCCAAATAGTAGTTGGGTTTTTGAATTATTCTTTGTTATTTAGTTATAATATAACTTGATTCACTTCCTCTGGAGGCTTCTACAAGTTCTTGCTCACAAGTTTTCATCCATCTCAACTTATTATAAACCCTCCTGACATGAATTTTCAGTTTCAATGATAAAAGATGTATATGCACTGTATTGTATTAATGCCATTACTCTTCTTGTTTTCTGACCTTGACCCCTTTCTTAAGAATTCCTTTTTGAATTGCAAATTTACTAATCATTGCTTTTGTCTAGCATTTATATTGCAATGTGCAAATCAATGTAACTGAGATATTTCTTAGTTCTTTCTTTATTTTATAATGCTAAATCCTTTTTGCTTCCATATACACGACTGTTGTCCTCTGAAACCTCCTTTCCCCTTTTTGAGCAGGTTATATCGAACCTGTTATGGTCTTTCTTCATGAAAGGGAGCCTACTTGGGCTGGACGTATCTCATGGAAGCATCATACATGCTTGATATCTGCCCTAAGCATCAGCACAACCCTAAAACAACATCCTTTAATTTGGTCTGCTGCTGTAAGTTGGTTGAATTCGAATGTTTAAATGACCTACTCTTTTTTGTTACATCTATGTATCTACCATGTGATTGCAGCTTACTCACAACTTTTAAGTCTCTGCGATAGTGTGAAACATAATTTCATAAATTCCATTTAAGTCTCTGCGATCTATGAAACATAGTTTCATAAATTCCAATTGCTAAATGATCGATCCGGAAATTTGCTTTCAGCATTTTCTGAATGACCAAACTACAAACTGGAGGCACTATACCTATTACTGTACTAGGATAGTCGCATATTGGAAACTTTCATGCATTTTTAAAACTGGTTTGTGAATTCCCATTTGTATTTATTTTTATAAAATTGGAAAGATCCATGCAGTGTACCTGTTACCATTTGCTTTTATCTACGTTCTAATGTTGTTCTGTTATAAACTATTGGAAGGAATTGTTAGAAACAAAAACAACGGGTATAATAACAAAGTGACAACTGAATTTTTTTGATAAAGTACGATGAAAATGTATTTCTAGAGAGCCTTTTATCAATGTTCCATTTTCATTCTGTTATAAAATATGTGGAATGAACTGTTAATAAAAAAATTTAAAGAACTGTCATATTAATAAAGTGAGAACTGAAACTTTTTGTCCAAAAGATGTTGAAAAATGTGTTATTTTGTGTTTATAGAGAATATGTTGAGATGAAACTGAATAATAAAGGGGTTTTTAATGTAGTGGAGGGCTTAAGATATGAAGCAGTGTAGGGTTTATAGAGCAAGAGGCGATTAAACAGCTCTACAGAAAGGTTTGTTTTTGGGATTGTTCAGGGGCTTCATCAAATTTGGACCTGTTGGTTTCAGATTCATAGTCTCTTGCAATTTAGTTTTGTAATTGCCTACAAATCTGTGAAGAACTATTCAGGGGGTGTTTCGGGTTCTGATCTGATTAGGATTAGGGATCCTATCAAAACAAAAAAGGAAGTCAAGAGATTGGGAAAAGAAAAGTATGTATGGATTTCACACCCTATCAACAATCAAGTGCAAGGGGAAAACACCTCTTCATGAGATCAATGTTTTCAATTGAAAAATATAGATGACTCTAGGCAATAGGATTTGATCTAATGGTTACAAACTATTTTTTTATCAAATATTTAAAATCACAAGTTTAATTTATAATTCAATGTTTTTAAATTGATGTAAGGGAACACAAATAATACATCCCCTCTCTTGGTTATTTCAAAAATAGATCAACCATTGAGAATACAAAAGCAAGTTTTCGAATTTAAAAACTTGAACGAGATCTTCAAATCATCGTTAAATTGATTGAGATGAACAGAACGATAATAGATGGATTAATATTTGTAGGAAAAGTAGAAAAAAATTATTTGAACAACATATAAGAAAAAAATATCAAAACATAAACAGAGGAGATGATCAAGAAATGTTCCTTTTAAGGTTTAAAGGAAATTATTAAACTAAACAAGTTTAAAATTCAAGAGTAGTTATCGAGATAAGTTACTCATATATGGTAAATTGATTACAAAGACGTAGGTTTATACCATCTCTTTTATTTGCTTACATGGAGGTTAATGCGGAGATGAGCAAACACCAACATAGTAAGGGGTGGGTAGGGATGTGGGTGAGAGCATTCAATATGATGGGAGAAACTTAAATGTGAAGTTTGTGAACTGTAGCAATCAACAAGTTGGGTCTATAGTTGCAATACGTGTGTATACATACAGAACTATACATGCATGTGTGTGGATGGGTGCATGTGTGGATGCGTGCATGCGAGTGGGTGCAGGTGCGTGGACTCTTGTGTGTCGTGCGTGTGTGCGTGAGCTTGCGTGCATGCGTATTCAGCTGATTGAGGGTATGCTAATGATACATGCTCCCTTTCATTTTAGTTATAAGGTTGTAAAAGATGCTAGGTGGAATGTTATGGGAAGGGTGTTATTTAACTAACTAGATACTGTTTATACTTAATAGGTGCCACAAAATTGTTAAGAGGAATAAAAAAGAGCATGAAGAGGCGGACCTAGGAGGGAGGGAATAAATTCATTGAGAGAGTGATTACTAATTGTATCCTTCATCCTGCTTCATATGTTGTCCTAGAAGAGAATAGAAATTGAGAAGAGGAGGAAAAAATATTGAGAAGGATTTTTTTTAATGAGGAATCAATCTACTTTGTTGGGGGGAAACTACCTACTTTTGAGATCCCAAACCTTGTTATGACTGGAGCTTTTCGCATTGAATTACCATTTTCCATTATGTTTTATTGATATTTTGACTTTGTTAATTTCTATCATTCGTTTGTTGCATTTAAAAGGTTAGCCTAATATGCACAACTCTCTCTATATATGGTCAGAGCAATCTTTTCCCGTATAGTGCTGTGCAAAGATGTCCTCTTCATGAATTTAAATTTAGACTTTATTAACTTTTTTTGTTCGTTTGGACCTAAAGTCTTTAGACCAAAGTTGTTGAAAGCGAAAAACAAAGCAAGGTGCGACAAGATGGCGTTTAGGATTTTTTAGGAAAAGGCATCAAAACAATATTGAAGGGAAGAGGTGGTGGATGAGGTTGAAGGTTAATGACAAGGTCACTAGTTGAGAGGCGGCGGCGTTGGGTGAAGTCAATGGTCAAAGTCAAGGTTGAGAGGAGGCTGGGACAAAGTTTTGAGAGAAGGAGAAAGAACAAAAGAAGAGGAAGATGCAGAGTAGCTGAAGCAACATTTGGATTAGAGTTTGGAATCAGGATGCGGGTTAAGTTTCTTGGCCACTTTTGTGACCTTGATGCCTATTTTGCCTGATGGTCGCTTTTGAACATGTTTTTATCCAGAAGAAAGTGATACAACCACTTAATAGGGCACTTTGGCCCCGAGCAAAGCAGTTCTGTGCCTCCAAATGCATAAGCGTCCACTTAAGCGAGACTTTTTAATGCTTTTTATAGCATTGCTCTAGATCGGTGATGATAGTGAGTTAAATGCAGGTCCTTCCCCCTTTATCTTTCCCTAGTCCTTCTCTCTCCCCTATCCTATACTACACAAGATAAACACACACACACCCCTAAAAAAAGAAAAGAAAAGAGCCTCTACCCCATTATTGAGCAATTTTATTGTGGCACTGGAGGCTTACAAGGGCACTAACTTTGAGTGATAGATTTATTTGAAACACACGACAAGGACTAGGGTGAACCTAAAGAACATGGGTTGAGGTAGTAAAGGATATTATCTATATGCGTATATGTCTGCAATTAATCGTTAGACCTTATTCTTATCGAAATTCAACAATTCTGTGCAATACCTTTTTTGTTTTTATTCACCAAGTGCAGCTTCAAGCTTTAATTTAGCATTCCGCTTTATTTTAGTGGTGCACCACTCCTTATGATTTTAACATGTGAATGGTAATTCATTACTATATAAATCATGTATGTTTTAATCTTGAAAATTATTTTGTTTACTACAGAATCTTCCACATGATGCTTACAAACTTCTCGCCGTGCCTTCTCCTATTGGTGGTGTCCTTGTGATATGTGCAAATAGCATCCATTATCACAGTCAGGTATTCAATCAGATATATATTCTCTGCTCAATTTGAGTAAATTTACTGATTGCTAAGCATATTATGTTTTAGAATACTGCTATATTTCTCTTTTTTGAATAAATAACTTTTTAATGTTTTCTTGCAGTCTTCATCTTGTGCACTTGGCCTTAACAGTTTTGCCATGCAGATGGACAGTAGGTTAGTACGACTTCATTAATGCATAATATACCTAGAATTCTTGTTGAAATCTCTAGCCGTCTGTGCCTTTGTTAGATAATTCAAATTAGCAAAGAAAAAAAAGATGAAGATATCTGTGCTACTTGCGAGTTGCTGCTTTTACTGTCCTGTATTATACTCTTTTACCTGATATATGTGATCGCTAGGTTTTGCTAACATGTATAAATTATTTTTCTAATGCTCCATTTGATAACGTAATATTTTATAATGGTTTCACTACTTGGATTTGACTGTGTTCTTTGAGAGTTCAAGTCTAATCATCCCCTGAATTATAGATTGCTTTTCTAACTAACTACTATGTTTTTTTGCAAATTAGTCCTCAACATTCATTTTGTCATTCTTTATTAGACCATGATCGTGAAACCTCAACAAGGTCGGAGTATTGTTGTCATATTCTAATATTTTCTTGGAGGAAAAACTCCATTGTTTCCCACCAACTCCCTGATTTTAAGTTTCATCATTGATGATTGTGCCCTTCTTAGAATCTGTAACACATGTTTTCTCACATGTTCACGACCATGCTATAAGAAAGAAATTAAAATGAAAAGTTGAGGACTAATTTGCAAAAATAAAAAATATAGGGGTTATCTAGAAAACCTATCTATATATTACGGGCTGATTAGACTTTGTTCTTTGTTCTTTGACGACTTCTCTACTCTGTTTCTTCCGGGATTCCATAAAATTGTGTTATAAAACTTATACAATAAATCCTTTAGTTCTAGGAGCTATTTAAAAAGACTAGTTCATTATGTGTCTGGTATTTTCATTCTTTTTGTCTTTTGTTACTCTAATTTTTTGGAGATGTGAAAAATTATTTACACAAGCAAATTAGATATGAGATATGAAAATTTTGGTAGGGCTACTATAAAGAAGTTCATTCAGATTTGTTAACATATGGTGTATATTAGATTCATATAGGCTGGATTGTAAGTTGACTATTCGATGCAAGCTTTGTAGATACTGGCTCAACTGTATATTGTTAATTGATCCAAGTGATTGTAATTATTTTTTATTATACAACCTAATATTTTCTATGCTTGTTGAGTTGGGGGTTTTCAGGAGTGAAGAGGAAGATGCACTAGAAAATAGCGTAGGTTGGTTGGAGAAATAGACATTCTAAAAGAAACCGTCATTGCTTGTTCATCAACAACAACATATTTTTAATGATGAAATAAATTATAGCAAATGTTTTATTTGTAAAAGTTGGGCCGGAGCATTTGGTTGATGTGGTCGGTTTTGGCAAAAAGTGGCCACCTCGTAACCACATCACTTAGGTCTCGGAACCGAACCGAACCAAACATTTAGCTTTCATCGATTGGGAATTTTCGAATGATCTTTTTGGAGAGCAATGTAGCGCTAAAAAATAGACCCACATTTTTGCTAGTTGCTACTTTGATTGGCTTTACTTTTAGTAACTGAAAAAGAAGTTAGTGCATCATAAATAAAACCATGCTAATTTTTGGTATGAACGAAATTGTACTCACCCCTAGTAAAAGTAATTAAATGTTTTTGCTAAAGTAAAGAGGAAAAAAAGGAAAAACGAGTAATGTATTATTTCTTTATTAATGGTCCCCACTTTTTCACTTTCAGGGTGACTTCATATGTTTCATGGAAATGGGTACGTGTATGGGTACGGGTGTGGAGCACGACAAATTTGTAAAAGGTAGCGTAGGAGTATACAATATGTGTGTGTCGGAGTATACAATATATGTGTGTGTATATATATGCATATGTATAGATATATTGAGTAACAATTTACATGAGATTAATGTTTTTTTTTCATTAACATGTTATGATAATTACGGTTCCTTTAACATTTTATACTTCGTTTATTATGTACATTACAAATTGGAAAATTGCTCGTTTTTGAATTAGATATTGAAACGACCTTTTAAGATCATAGTTCTAAACTAGGTATTGATTGAAGCAAACTTGACGCATATCCAACGAGTTTCAGGAAGTGGATGTGAAAACTAGGATACATGTCCACGAAGTTTGTGATAAGTGTTTTAAATTAAAATATGTAATATATAACTGAGTATACGCCCGAATAAATGTATGCAAGTACTCAGGAAGTGTCTTAAGGAAGTGCCTGTGCAGGTGCAATTACAAGTATGTGTTAGTTATGGACACAACTTTAGATAGAGTTGCCCAGGTAACATAAGTGCCTTCAGACCAAGTGCGAATGAAAGTGTGAAAGTGAACAAATTTCATGTACTTTAATTGTTTGCTTTGATGAAACTAGTATTTGAAAGTGCAAGAGTGAATATCGCCACTTAGGATATGTTAGAAATGATAAATCAGAATTGTATTATTTTATTCATCATCATGGGTCTATATATATAGGAGTACATAACACTACATAGCACATATGAATAACATATGGGTAAATAGGTTAATGGGTCCTAACCCGATAACCCAATATTAATACCAATACTCTCCCTCAAGCTGGAGCATATATATCAATCATGCCCAACTTGTTACACAGACTAGAAAACATCTTAGGTGAGGTAGCTTTAGTGAGAATGTCAGCTAACTGTTCTGAAGACAGAGTGAACTGAAGAGAGATCACTTTCTTTTTCCAAGTATCTCAGACAAAATTACAACCAACTTCAATGTGTTTAGTTCTCTCATGGATTCTTTGCAATATAAATAGTTGACTGGTTATCACAATACATAGGCATAGATCCAGGCTGAGTAAAACCAAACTCTGTCAACAGCTTCTGTAACCATATCATCTCACTGACAGCTTGAGCCATAGCTTTGTATTCTGTCTCTGCACTAGATCGAGATATCATATATTATTTCGTGCTCCTCCAAGTTACCGGATATCTTCTAATAAAAGTGCAAAATCCAAAAGTAGACTTCCTATCTCCTATGTCTTCTGCATACCCAGTATCAAAAAAAGTAAAGATGTGTAAATGTCTATGTTTCTTATATAGTAATTTTTTTAGGATAATTTTTAACATAAGCTAAAATCCTCAGAGCAGCTGTCCAGTGAACCTCTCTAAGTTTATACATAAACATGTTCAGTACTCTCGCTGTAAAGGTAATATCAGGTCTGATTATAGTAAGATAGATCAACTTGCTAATCAATCTCCTATATCGACCAACGTCATCTAGGAGAAGACTATTATCACGTCACAGATCCACATTCACCTCCATTGGAATGCTTGCTGGCTTACATCCTAAAAGACACATTTCTTCTAACAGATCCAATACATATTTTCTTTGAGATAGAAGCAAACCGTGCTTTCGATATGCAATCTCAATCCCAAGAAAGTATTTCGATTTTTTTCATATCTTTAGTCACAAAGTGACGTGAAAGGTACTCCTTAGTCTCTGCTAAGACAGTAAGGTCACTCCCAAACAGCAGGATGTCATCAACATATACAACAAGAATCATCAAATCAGATATAGTGCGTCAAATAAAAACCGAGTGATCTGACTGACACCGTTTAACACTGACACTAGATATAGCAGTATTGAATTTTTCAAACCATGTCTGTGAACTTTGTTTGAGATCATAAATTACCTTTTTAAGTCTACATATAGTATTCTCCCCCTGAGAAACATATTCTCCCCCTGAGAAACATACCCCGGAGTGGTTCCATATAGATCTCCTCCTTTAAGTCACCACATAGAAAAACATTCTTAACATCTAGTTGAAGCATGATCCAGTCTAGATTAACAGCCATAGAAAAAAGGAGACGAATGGAATTAAGACGGGCAACGGGAGAGAACGTCTCAAGATAGTCAACCCCATAAGTTTGAGTACAACCCTTAGCAACAAGACGAGCTTTATAGCGATTAACAGAACCATCTGTGCGATATTTTAAGGTATATACGCACCGACAGCCTACTACAGTAGCACCTATAGGAAAAGGAACAAGATCCCAAGTCCCTCTAGAAACAAGATCATCCATCTCCTCATCTAAGGCCTGTTTCCAAGCGGGAACTAACATGGCCTCATCATATGACCTGGGTATAGATATTAAGGACAGACGAGAAGATGGAGTAAGACGATCATAGAAAACAAAATCAGATATAGGATGATGAGTACAAGACTGTTTACCTTTTTGATGAGCAATAGAAATATCTAAATCAGAAGAAATAGAAGTATCAGTAAGAGGCAGACCGACAATTAGAGATGATTATTTGGCTAGAGCAGAGAGAGAGATGAACTTTTGGACGGTGAGAATACGTCAGTAGTGGCAGTGGTGCAAGTGGCACAGTAGAGTCATCCTGTAATCCTGGAGAAGATCCATCAGCAGAAGGAACTGAAGCAGACAATGGAACATTAGTAGGAGCAATGGATGATAGAGGAACACATGGATCGACAATTGAGATGAACCAGCCGAAAAGAAGTATGGAACAAACTCAAAAAAGGTAACATCTACAAACACAAAATACCTCCTGGTGGATAGATTATAACATCGATAACCTTTTTGAGTACGCGAGTATCCCACAAAGACACTTAATAGATCATGGAGACAATTTATCCAGTCCCAGAGACAAATCCTGAATAAAATAAGTACAGCCAAAAACACGAGGAACCACAGGAAAAATCTGTATCTTAAGATAAAGGCAGGTGAACGTTATTTTACTATTAAAAACAGAAGAGGGCATCTTATTGATCAAGAAACATGTACTGAGAACAGCATCAGACCACAAATACTTTGAAACATTCATATGTATCATTAAAGTTATAGCAACATTTAAAATATCTTCTCAGTAACTCTATTTTATTGTGAAGTGTGAGAGCACGAAGTTTGATGAAGAATACCAATATTTGCATAAAAATGAGACATCATTTTTCATGTATTCCAAAGCATTATCGGTACGAAGAATACGAATAGAAGTAGGAAATTAATTTTTTATTTCATTGTAAAACATTTTAATAACAGTTGAAACCTCAGACCTCTCTTTTAACAGATAAAGCTAAGTCATGCAAGAGAAGTCATCAACAAAGACAATGAAATATCTAAAACCTTTCACAGAAGGTATACGATAAAGACCTCAAACATCAAAATGGACTAACTCAAACGCAGAACTGCTGTGTTTATTAACACGACTTTGATAAGTAAACGATGATGCTTACCTAGTTCACATGACTCATAAGCTAAAGAAGAAATAAAAGAGTGGATAGAAATGACAACCGAAGCTCGATAACGAGGGATGACCAAGACGTCAATGTCACAGTAAAGAATGACCATGCTTATCTAAAACCTTTCACAGAAGGTATACGATAAAGATCCCAAACATTAAAATGGACTAACTCAAACGCAAAACTGTTGCGTTTATCAACACGACTCTGATAAGTAGCACGATGATGCTTACCCAGTTCACAAGGCTCACAACCTAAAAAAGAAACAGAATAGTGGATAAAAATGACAACCGAAGCTTGATAACGAGGGATGACCAAAGCACTAATGTCACAGTAAAGAATGATCACGCTTATCTGCAACAAGACCAGTAACGGGCGCATTGTCGTCCAAATAGTACTTGCCTCCTCTCTCATGCCCCAAACCAATCTTCATCCTAGTCGCTAGGTCGTAAAAAATACAATAAGTAGGAAAGAACGTTACTTTACAGTTATTGTGTTTGGTGAATTTACTGATAGATAATAAACTAATAGGAAACGTAGGAAGATATAGAACATTAGTGAGAGTCTACGATGAAGTAGCATTAATTACTCCATCACCAAGAACTTGAGAGTATGTACCATTAGCAATACAGACAGATAGAAACTTGTCAAAAAGATTTAAAGATACAAAGTGATCCTTTATGCCTGTCATATGAGATGAGACACTGGAATCTAATACCCATGGTCTGTGAGGAGAGACAATGTAGGCATTCATACCTGAAGAGGATGCATGAGTAACAGAATAACTATTCTGAGAGGGCTCAAGTTGACGCAATTGGTCATAATCAGCTTGAGAAATCTGAACTGTGGAGGGGCAGAAGTAGTCGTAAGAGAAGTAGCAGAGGTAGAAGTAATATTAGCTATCTGGACCCATGCAGGATGATCAAATTTTTCCCAGCACCTCTCAGATATATTATTAGTCCTTTCACAATGTCTGCACTGATGCAGACTCTTATCTGAGTCAATCTGTCTCCTACCAAAAGAACCTCGTCCTCCCCTTGTGTCGCGGTCGCGTCCCCGATCACGACCTCAACCTTTGTCACGTTCGAAGAACATAGTAAACTGATCAAGTGACAGAGGAGACGGTGTAGGTGATACAGTAGTAACTCCAGTAGATACATGTATAACTCTGGAGAATGTAGTAGTCAATGAAGGAATAATATATGCTCCTAGTATTTGGCCTCGTACTTGAGACTGTAAAGTGGGACACAGACCAGACAAGAACTTGGACACTGTTAGATCCCTACGATATCTTAACAGCATCGGTGCATCTGTAACAACGGGTTGATGCATCTCTAATTTATCGATCAAACCTTTCAGCTCACAAAAGTACTCAGGAACTGACTGATCACCCTGTTGAAGTGAAAAAAAGTCGTTCATACAATTCAAA
>BQKN01063136.1:267963-300803 GCA_022839385.1 Asparagus kiusianus
TTGAAGGTGGTAATATCCTTTATGTATACTAACATTGTAGGATAATTCAGAAAACATCAGTTTTCTCGAAGCTTCTTGCTCATTTCTCTTAGTCTCATCAAAAGGTCCTACCATATAATGTCTCTTTAGTAGATCCCCCGCTAACCGGAGCGAACATTCAAATATTTGTCTAGAAATTCTTATAAAAGGAAAACTCTAATAAGAAAGGAACACTATCATATAAGAATGTTTATTAGAGAAAAGTAATATTTTTAACATCCCTTTCACGGTGGTTCAATGACCGAGAGTTTGAATGATAAGTATCAAATTGAAACAATACTCGAGTGTGAACTAAGGAGAAGAAGTGCGTAAGATAGACAATGAAGAAGCCATAAAGACGGAGAAAACTTAAGGGCGATGAGATTGTCGGCAAGGGATAAGATTTGAGGTCATTGCTAGAGAAAACCTTTGTAGTGACGAGGTTGATGATGTAGGATTAGAATCGAAGTACACAAAAAAAGTGAGTGGTGTCGATATCGATGGGGAACAATAGAAATCCATGGATATTAGCAGATAATAACTTAGCTTCGTCAAGATTATTTTATGATAAATGCAAATCTGTGGACATCAATGGAAAATATTTCAATGGTCGATTTTACAGTCATTAAGAGAAAGAACTCGTCACCAAGAAGTATATTAGAGTTAGAGCCAAAATAACATATATTAACGCCAGGAAGGATTTTCAGAAGTCGCTAACATCGAGGAAGAGCTTCATATCCATAGGATGATATGATGTCTTTAGAGATGACTATGTCCAGAGGGGGCTACAATTAATCATACTAGTTTATTCTTGTTAGTGATGAGCCAGAAGCAGTTAAGTTGGACCATAAGTCAGTGATCAGTCAAAGGGGAGGAGTATACCGATTTGGATAAGACTCTGATACTGTCGAGAAGGTTGCAGCTCTAACAATGATGACAACGATGTTGATCTGTTTGGTGAAAAATTGCAAAGTTGTCATTCTTTTTCGTATTACTCTTCTAAGTATCCATGAAATTTTGACTCGTTGACGATTGTAGATTCTATACGTCCTCATGAGAGCATATGTGTCTGTATCATTGAGCAATGTTTGCATACACCATTGATGACACCGACTGAATTACTTGATAAACTGTAATACATCCTTCGATTCTTAATATGGAGAAATACAACTTTAAGTGAGGTAGTCATCAAGTTTCTTAACATCAGATACTGAGTCTAGGGGATACAACATTGCTGCTATTACTACTCAATAATGCGTGGTCTCCTTTATACTTGCAGAAAAGTTAATGGGATCAAAAATCGAGAGGGAAACCGTTGGTCTGTAAGATGACGGAATCATCACGAACCTTGTTGTGGAAGAGAGCACACATGACCAACAAAGTAGAGGATGCTTGATTTGGACCTGATGAAGATTGCGCAAACTGAAATTCTAATATAAAATGAGCTTCGAAAAGCTTTCTGGAGCTTTTGGTGTTCGTTGGAGGTTCTTATGATGGTCAGCAGAATCATCAGAGATTGGAAGATGGCGGTGGTGCTATAGTTGATGTCAGGAGGAATGGCGATGAGTGTTTTGCTGTCGATGTGCTGTGGGATGTGAAGGGGAGGTGGGCGGAGAGAGAGGGGTGGGGGGTGGGTTGGTGGTGGAGAGATAGCTTCTTCACGCGAGGCCTTTGGGGAATTTGGGATTTTTTGATTGGTTTATTTAGAAAAGAATGGAGTAAATTAGGGAAATGACTCTCTATTTTCAAATTTTCTTCATACGAAAAACAATAAAATTGCAGCTCTTATCTGTAATACAATTTAAAAACAAATCTTATCCGTATACAATCTAAAATTCAAAAGTGGATAATCCACCTATAAAATCAAATATTCTAACAGCTAAGTCAAATCTAAAATTTGAAATCTAACTCTAAAATATCCTAACATGACTTTTCTAATTTTAACTAGCTTCACCGGCGAAGGACTCTCTAACCAAATATTCACTTGATCTTCAAATCATCTTGTATCAACACCTCTATGATAATTTTTAGCAAGCTACTGGAAGATGGGGTTGACGAGGAACCAACTGCTGGCCAATTTTTCTTTCTTTTTATTATTTTTAGTTTTTTAAGAAAAAGGTCAGATGAGCTGTTGCCTAAGGTTCATGTCCTTCCTGAGGTTTCACTATATGCTTATGCCCTTCCTGTGGCGCAGCAAGACTTTGGCTGGCATTGATGCGCTTAGTTTATTTCTTTTTGGTATGTCGCTTTTATGGACTTAGGAAAGAAGAAGCAGTGGTTGGGATTTTTTCTTAAGGTTTAAAGAAGAAAAGTTAAGCGATTTTAGAGGCGTATGAAAGTAGTGGGACAAATATGAAGCCACCAAGGGTAAACACATATATGGAGTTTTCAGTGAAACCCCTTGGCAGCCCTGAGGGTAAGAAGGAGGTCTCTAGGGTTAAGCTTTTAGCTCTGGTACTATGTTACGAAACTAAACTCATTTTGTTCATTGATCAATAGGAGTAATCTCCTCTTTTCATACAAATGTAGGATACCTATAGAAAGTCTTTTCATAAATAAAACTCTAATAGGAAAGTAAAACTATAATAAAGGAAAGTCCTATGAAAGTTATGTACATATATATGTGTTCAGATATAATATGCTCTTTAATTCCAGGGGTAGTCATCCTTGACCTGAATTTGGAGATTGAAATTCTTCTTTATGCCTTGGGCATCTTGATTTTTTTTGTTTGCACTTCATAGCGCTAGTCTTTGTCTGTGAGTATGTATATTTTTATTGTCAACCAATGGGAAGATCAGTCATCTTGTGTCAGTGGAGCACTGCAATGATTTAGCTGTATAATCCTCTGTAAAATTTTCTCTGATTGTTGTTGTTATTGATGTGTTCTTTCACTTTCATTGCCACTAGATACTTGAAGGTAGCAAATGTGAATTGGGATCATGAACTAAACTTTCCATTGAAATTGTGGTATATGGTGATATCGGTTTTCTCTATAATAATCACTGAATTTGTTGTTTTCCTGGTTTGAATTGCAGAAGGTCTTCTCCTTTGCAGTTCGTGATACATTGATTAATGTTGGCCCGCTAAAGGACTTTTCGTATGGTTTGAGGATAAATGCTGATCCAAATGCAACAGGACTTGCAAAGCAAAGCAACTATGAATTGGTCAGTGTTACAATTTAGAATATTTTATTGTTTCCTAACTTTTGCATATTATTAATTTAGTTAAGAATTAAGATCAAGAAAGCATTTGTTTGCACAATGGATTGAATCATTTTTAGACAATTAGCATTCTTTTTATGGAACCACCGTCTATTCATGAGTGGTTTTCCCCATTGGACCGTGACCATTTATCTCATGACGAACTTAAGCAAAGTGCTAGAAAATTTTATATTTTTCACTAGTTGTCATCAGGGGTGCAAACGGATCGGGTATGGCATGGATAGGACACTTACCATACCTGTATCCGCTTCTTAGTTTTAGATACGGATTCGGATAATACTTCGGTAATAAAATTTTTTATAACCAATCTGCCAAAATCGGAAGCGAATATGATTTGGATATAAGAGAAATGGATATGGATATAATTCGAATATAAATAACAAACAGATATGATACAAATATAGATTCAAAAACAAAATTATATTCAGACTTTTAGTTTTCTGCTTGCTATCTTCTCCACGTGCCAGGATTAGTTTCCTCTGAAAAAAATAAAAGAAAATTAAAAAGCAACATATAAACCGATTTACAGATCTGCCAGCCACCTAATGGATACATTTTGAGGCTTGATTGATAAGTCTTAAGTAAAAGATATAATAAAAAAGGATGTATTGACGAAGTAACAAACATAATAAAATAAAGATGTATGGAGAGGTTCATTATCACATATCAAGTCAATCTATAGGTTATTCACTAGGCATGCAACTTATAGATTCCCATTTATAATTAGACATCATATGCCTTTTGGGAACTGCTGCAGGACAACTAAACTAGCTCGAGAAACCCAATCACAGTACGCGGGTATCCAGATTAGGATCCGGTTTTCTTGAACAAAACCAGATTGGCATCCGTATCCGCTTTGAAAATGCAAAGGGAATCCTGATCTGGATCCGGATCCGACTGGTTTGGGTTTTGAATATCTGAATTGGACCAGATTCGGGTACGGATGCGGATCGGTTCGAATATTGAATCTCATGTAAACTAAAACTGAAGGAACCTATTCTTTATTTTAGTTTTCTTGAGCATTTAAATCCTCTTCCAAACTGGTGGAAGAACTTAAAAGTTGGAATCATTTCTAAACCCCCTGTTCGTTTGTTCATTTTTATGAATGTATTGTATTGACGGCATTTCCTTCAGTGCATATTTAAATCATCTACAGCTGCTCTGTTTAAAGAAAGACTGCTGATCAGTTTTATCTTTTTATTTTTTGCTGATTTTCTGAATCTAATATTTATCTATGGTTATTCATCTCCCCTTTTCTTGATTATATAGTCTGGGCCATTTGGTTGGTTTAGTCGGGAGTCATGTTTTATGCTCTATGCATGTGGATTGGTTTGAATTTGTATTCTTCTATCTCAGGTTTGCTGCTCCGGACATGGAAAGAATGGTGCCCTTTGTGTTCTTCAGCAATCAATACGGCCCGAATTGATTACTGAGGTATGCATCTAATTATTCTTTTGCTGCATGTATGTATGCTGCTTGCTTACTGTCTTTGATAACAAATTACCACAGCAGGTAATTTGAAATTTCACTGTTGATTGTTGTTGTCTGTGATAATCATGTGTAATACGGGATGACTCATTCTTTATTGCATCCTTAACTCATCATTTAATATGTATGAGCTCATTAAATTAGGATTCGAGTGGGTGTTCCTGTTACAAGAGAATAAACTTGGGATGAAATTATCGTTATTTTAGCAATTTACATATACAGTAGGCTTTAAGTCCTAATGCATCCTTGATTACTAATAGATTAAGTACATACTACACGCAAAAAATTCATATCTCAACACCGTAATCCTAATAATAATGTTTCTTTTTCTTGCGCACTCGCTCTTCATAGGCATTGTTTCTATATATCTAGACCCATCTTCTAATGCATTATCTTTCATGTTGACTTTTATGGTGGATAAGAAGTTACTGGTGAAAGGAGGAGCATCAATTAATATTTTCTCTTTGCGTATATTCATGGGGATGTGCAGATACAATGCGTCACACGAAAAATATTAAAATATTGACTTGCCGGCACAATTATTGAACATAAAACAATGGGGTAGCTTTAATATGTTACCTAATATCCATGATATATTTATTTGTGCTATCTTTTCTAAAGAAATAAAGCTTGATATTTTGTGCTTCTCAATTATGTGTTCCAGACACTTCTACCCCCATGTAAGCCATTACACCTCCACTCACTATTGAGATATTGGGGAAGATATCAGTGCGTTTTGAGGCAGACTCGAGTTTGTTAGTTGTCAGACTAGCATAACTCATATTAATGCAAATTTAGCGTTTTAAAAACCATTTATGTAAAATGGCATAACAAACAGGACACAGTTCTAGATATTCAGTTATGAATTTAGACTATTCTGTAAAATGATATCTTGAGTGAGGCACATATTTTTTATGCACCTTACCCTCTTTTATAGCCAGTTTGTTTTTCAATTTTCTTTTCTTCTTTCAGTAGGAAGAGTGGCGACATCCAGTATGCCACTCTTGTAAAAGCTTCATACTTTGAGTAAAAAGCAAAATAAAAATAAAAATAAAAATAAAGTTATAGAGGATTATATTATTACACAAAGCAATCAGTTACACTGTTTGGTTTTTTGCTTCTAGCTTTTATTACGACTTTGCATATAGCTAAAAGCATGAAGCACTCCTTAGAAAGGAATGGATATTTGCCTTTGGATCTAGAAGTACTAGGCAAACACTTCAGTTCTTGCCAATATAATAATTTATTTAGGAATTGTTAAAATGTGATGGTTTTACTGACATATATTACTTATCTAATGATGTTACTTGGTATGTTCAGTGCATGGTTAGATATTATGCAGTCCAATTTGTACCAAAACTGCCTCCATGAGAGGGTGGGGGGAGGGGGGTGGGTGGGGTTGTAAAGTGGTAATTCACCCTCCCTATTGTATGGTCAGAACTGCCCGCTCAGGCGGTTCTGTTATGATTCCTATTTGATATTATGTATAAAAAGTATCAGCAGCATCTAGTGGTCACTAAATTGAACCTCTGACTATTTCTCTGGATGTATGTTGTGCATGCCTCTGAGTTGCTGTGAGCCAGTATAAGCTTTGTAGAAAATGTTTCAGTGTTTCACCTTAGGAAAAATTTGTACTAATTCTTCATCCCTTTTATGCTTTGTCGAAAATTTCCTGTGTAAAATTTTGAGACTTGCATATTAACTTTTGTTGTCACTTATTGCAACTTATATTAGCATGGTCCTAGGCCTGATTATTATTGCATGCATACATATGAATGAAGCTACCATATTTATTACCTTAATTCTGCTGTCAGAACTATAATGCAAGAAGCTAGACAAAATCACAAAGTGTTTTAAGTTGACATGAATCCACTCCCGGAGAAAATGATGTAGGAATTTTTTGATATCAGTCCCTTAACTCACTAATATTTTGATATTAGTCCCTTAAATTTGCATATTTCAATATTAGTCCCTCAGATTGCTTAAATATGTTGATATTAGTCCCTGAGGTTAGCTGAGGTTATAAATACCATGGAATATTCTGTTATGTATAACTTCTATAGTAAATGGACAGTTATACCCTCAGTTATAAAAACCAAGCCCAGAAACCCGTCAAGGAAACCGAGCCTGATTTTCTCTTTGTCTTCTTCAATGCTCCGACCACAGTGAACCCCTTCATTTCAACTGCAAAATCGCCCCCTTTTCTTCTGAAGACAGTGGGAAAAAGGGAGAGAGTGGAGGAGGAACGACTGTTTGGTAGGTGTATTCAACAGGAAAATCGGTATTTTGGTAGTGAAACACTCTTAGCTAGTCTAAACTGACCAGAGTTAAGGATTTTCAATAGAAAATCTAACTGAAGGACCAATATCAACATAATTGAGCAATTTGAGGGACTAATAACAAAATATGCAGATTTAAGGGACTAATATCAAAATACTAGTGTTTTAAGGGACTGATATCGAAAAACCCTAATGATTTATTAGTTGCTCAAATTATGGAACAACTTGACAGTATTGTTCCAAATCAGTCTTGTCCGTTATCATTTATATGGCATATTTAAACAAAAGTTGAGTGATTTGTTGCCCCAGCCATAGGTTCTTGATTTCTTGTGTGGGTTCTTGCTAGATTCTGCTTGTTTGTACCATACTTTCTTTTTCTTTATTTTAATTGTGCGGAGATAAGACCTTAATAGAATTTCTTTTGTTTGATACTTCTCGGAGTTTTACTGTTTCTTTTTGCCCCATATGATGTAATATTACACAACCTTAGCAGGTTGAGTTGCCTGGTTGCAAAGGAATCTGGACTGTGTACCATAAGAGCTCACGTAGACATGCAGTTGATTCTTCAAAGACATTGACAGAAGATGACGAATACCATGCATATTTGATTATAAGTTTGGAGACCCGTACGATGGTAAGTAGGATGTAATATTAAGCTGCTTATATTTGCATTGTCCTCTATAATCTTCAAATCTGAATTCACATTCAAAACTTATTCCCTGAATCTGTGTTTGAATTCAAATGTCCTTAGAATATTCATTAAATACTAATATATATATGTAATTGTCTGATTTAATATTTTAATAGTTTATGAACAAAAATGATTTGATTAAAGAGTTGTTTCCTTTGACTAAAAAATATGATTCTTTTAGTATCTGAAAATTTTGAATTGTTCCTTACTGAAAAATTTGAATTGTTCCTTACTGAAAATGATAGATTGCGTCCTTTGAATTTTGATTAAAATTTTTGATACAAAAATTACTGGTGAGAAGGGAAATGTGGGAGAGACACGAAGGTTATGTTTGGTAACTAAAGTCAGTTAAGAGTTAAGGCTAATTCTTGTTAAACACAAAAAAAAATGCAAGAGTAGTGCATATATAACTTGAAGGAAAGAATATTTTTCTGAATATATATATATATATGGAAATATTTTAGTTTTTGGATAGATGTGTGAGTTATAACTCTTGATAGGACAAAAAGATTCCATCTTCTAAAATTGTTTGATGTCTTTTAGCATCACATCTCAGATTGAATTAGCCTATCTCTGATAGGACGTAAGATTCCATCTTCTATGAGTGCATAATTCCTATACCTTAATTCTTCAAGGGAACCAAGGTCTTAGTCTCTCTAGATTAATTTAATATCTAGAGCTTAGTATAAATCAATCAAAATATAACATCAGTGGATAAAATGTGTAAACAAATCTTTGATAATCAAATGAATTAAGTATGCATATTTGGGTCATTTAATGTGCAAATAAAAAAAATGTTTGATATCTCTTATATTGACCTTCTGAAGCAAGTTTAGATGATTATTTAGACGGATAATTTCTTAACTATTTGATAATTTTTCGATCAGGTTCTGATGCTAATGCTAAATTGGGCCTACATGTTTTAGTATATTATTATGATATCTTTCTTCTTAGAAGAAAGTTTGGCAACTTAATAACAACCCTTTATCACTGCTTCTACTTGCTAAGTTCTGAGCATCCGTTTGCTTCTCACAATTAAACATGTTCAGCTTTAATTTGCTGTAAAGTTTTGGAAATTCTAGAAGCACAGAAGAGAATTGAGGGAATAGTATGTCAACCTGCCAATTCTCCATCTTTTTAATGAGACGCTCTTCATGCACTGTTGCAACAAAAATTTTCACTGCAAAGGCCATGTTCTGACCTTCAATGACTATTAATCCTACTGGGGACAAGAACATTTTGGTTTCTATATCTGATCTATTTGAAGGTATATCCACCTGTGAGATTTGATCAATGTTGTGATGATATTCATTACATTACAATCACCGTGTTTTTTCTTGTATTTAGTGGAGATGCTTGGATGTTGCACTATGGGCATGCATCTTTTCCCTGAGGTCTTGTCACACATATATGAGTGTTTTAGCCTCACATCAGCTTATTGACAATATGGACTCTAGTCGATTTGCTCTTTTGATATGTTTAGTTTCGCTTTTAAGGTTCAATAAGAAGATTTACTTCCCTATGTTCAATCCTTATTCATCAGGAGAGTTCTTTTTGGTCATGTTTAAATTAAATGTCCTTGTGTCTAGCCTTGTGGTTCAGATTTTTTTTCTTTCTCGTCATCCATACAAGTGTTGTTGCTTATCCCACTACTCAATGTGTTTCGCCAACTGATTTCCTTCAAAAACTTTTGTCCGCTGTTTACCATCTCTGCTCTGAAATACTTCATTAACTGATTTCCTTCAAGTACTTTCATCAACTGATTTCTTTCAAGTACTTTCATCAATTCATTACCTTCAAATATTTTTATTTGCACATCAAGAAATTTGGTATTTATACTGATGTTTAATAATCTTGTTATTTCGATGTGCATATCTGCTATCGGCTACCCTTTCTTTTGTTTTGGGTTTTTTTTTTTTTGGGGGGGGGGGCGCCCGGTGGGGGTGCTACTTGCTTTGCTTCTTTCATCCTACAAGACTTTCCTTTAAATAGTTCTTCCATTATATTTTCTCCAGCTTTACTTGTACTCATATTGCTGAACGTGTACTTCCCTGTTGTCAATAGGAGATTTCCTCCATGTCAGAATTTATCTTCCTCACAGGCGTGAGGCCTGCCTTCCAGTCTCTGTTGCCATGGGGTGTCTGTCTAAACTGAAAGGGAACAAACAAACGATGATTTTTCTTAAACAAAATTCTCATGTAATTGTTTTATTTGAACATCTGTAATTTCTCTCTAGTGCGCCAGAGTGTACAATTGTCCATCATTGGACTTGTGAAGTAAATTAGTACAGAGGGTAGATAGTTTTATCTCATCATCCTAGTGGTAATAGTCATGAACCTCCATGCCTCCTTACGGATTCAACTTCCCCTCTCTGCACCTCTGTGCTTCCTTTTTCGAAGCAGCAATTTTGACATGGCTCAAACCTATTTCGTTTCGGTTGCTCACTTTGAACTGACAATCATGTTTAGTACTCATTATGATGTTTAATTTGCAGTATTTAATATATGCCATTGTTTATATTTGAGATGAATTATAGGGGATTGATTTTTTATTCAAGGAAAGCATGCTTGTAACATGGGTTCTTTCTGGTTTTTGGACAATTGTGTGCTTAGGTTGTGTTTTATGATAAATATAGTAGTGATTTACTTATGAGATTAGGTTGAATTATGGACCTGGTGGCCATAGGTGATCCTCTTCTTTGTCATTCAGTATGAAATCGTCTCAAATGTAAATGAAGGTGTTGTCAATCTCCTTGAGGGGGCATTTGGCAAGCCGAAAGTGAATTGAAAGTGTGAAAGTCAGACATTTTTGCAAGTGTGAAAGTTTAGGCACGTCAAGCATGCAAGTGAAATACAGTGCTTTTTTGCAAAAACAAATTATTGTGTAAAGAAGCGAAGATGATGCGGCAAATCATTTTATTTGTTTATCTGAATGATGCAAGCATCACTAACAAAATTAAATAAATTTAGTATTGTAGTGTGGAGTTGTCACCACTTCTCACTTTCATGACAACTTCACACTTTCTTAGAAGAAGCCAAAAATGCATTCAAGCTGAAGTAGACCACTTTTTTCACTACACTTTCACAATCACTTTCAATGAAACAAACACCTGAAGTGCTGAAAGTGAGGCACTTGCACACTTTCATTTTTCACTTTCATGCAAACAAACATTCCCTGCGATCAGCCTCAATTTTATTGAAAACTGTTGGCTAGTCTTTTTGAACTTTTTCCTGCCTATGATCGCTTAACAAATTATGGGCTCCTTTTTCTATAGGATATTTAAACAAACGCCTATGCTTACATATCTGCAACTATAGACAGTATTCTGTTACTTAAGAAGCAGAAGGCATTGGAAGTATTTGCCTATGTTCATAACATCAGTATGCTAGGATACTTAAAATTTAGCTTCTTCTCAGTGATATGCTGGTTTTTTTGATTGTCCTTTATTAAATGTAGGTCCTCGAGACTGCTGATGATTTGGGAGAGGTTACAGAAAGTGTTGGCTATTATGTTCAAGGCAGTACAATAGCTGCAGGAAACTTATTTGGAAGGTAACACATTCTTCTAATAAATGCAGAGTTCAGTTTAATAATTTATTTTATGATATCTGGCTTTAATGACCTAAATTACTACCTGTACATATTTTGCTGTTCATAGCAAATTTTAGATCGAGATATGGATAATGTACTCCACAATATAAGACTATTATACTGGGTCTTCACGTAATAACTAATTAACTATGAAAAGGCGCTCAACTACTGCTTTTAGCATATGAAAGACTGATACTGCTAGTGCACCAGAAAGTGAGGCTTCTAGTGCTATTTAGAAAGCTTGAATGGACTATTGCCTATATGAATGTACTGAAATTGCACAGTGAAATGGCATGCGTTAATTTTAAGTAGATCTATGAATGACTAACTGGGTATCTTTTAACTATGCTTACCATGTGTTAGACACTGAACTGGTTACCCTTTCGCCAACTGAACTGCTTGCTTCACTGCATAATTGCATATCTGCCTCAATTTGCTCGCAATATAGTACAGATATCCTGCATGGCTGCATCTTATATCTAAATTTGTGGATTCATAATTTGTCATTTCGAAGTACTACTTACACTTCATTGGTGGTATATGTAAGGTCCAAATTATTGACGGATATACTTGTCCACCCTATTGTCCAGTATTTTAAACTTGTCAACATGATTCAACCAAAATCATCCTATATCAATGACACTGGCTAATAAGACCTAGTAGCGGTTGATATTGGTTAGTACTGGCCAATATTGATATCTTAGATTTGTAGTAATAGAAATTATTTGACAGTGTTGTATCGAGTCGAATACCAAGGTAAAAAGTAGAAAGCTTGTGAATTATCATAACTGTCAAAACTCCAGATACCCACATCAGATGCTTGCTATCTGAAACTTTTGAAACTCTCCAAAACTTCCCAACTGATATTATAAATCGTCAGCAGATAATGATACTAATATTGAGATTGCATATCTTGTTATCTGATGAACCTGATGTGGTGTCTAAAGAGGCACAGCTTGTCTGGAAGATCAATGGGGGTTTAGTGTCCCCAAATGTGAACCAGTAGGAATGTTTTAAAGTCAGATTGAGAAATGGTCCCTCGTATATTATAATCATGCTTACGCTGGGAACTTGTGTTTTCTGCAAGCAGTATCTAGGTTCATAATGCAACATATCCATTTATACTGGTATACCTGCATGGAAACAGGATCTTTAGTTGTCAGTTCTATTTGGATAGCTTACTTTTAAAAGTAACCCCCAATGTTATTTTGTCACTACAAAGCCCCCTGCTGTTTAAAAAACTCTCAATACCCTTTTAGTTTATGCATATTTTCCTCAAATACCCCTCAACAATGCTACTCTTCTTCCTTAGAATAGAAAATAGAAAACAACAATTAAGTTGAAGAAACAGGGCTCTACCACTTGATTAGGTCCCTAGAGGATCCTTAAATCAATGTCCAAAACATATACGACTGCTCCTAAGTCCTAAGACTCTTTGTACTAGAGAAGGACGATTTCTCTCCAGTTGTTTGAGATTCATTCAATCAATGAATGGATTAATTTATCTTATCCCCCAACTTGTTAAAATCAACTTCTGTTGCATAAAAGCACCGTGTTAGATTATCTCTCTTCAGTTGCAAGACCTCATCCCCACTCTCTTCACACAAACCCAAGCAACAATAACTGTTGCCAGGGAAAAAATTAGTCAAAGATCAAGGTAATCTCTCGAACCCTTTGATATTAGTCTCTACTTTGTATGTTTTCAGTTTTTTTGTCGATCTTGTAGAGAAAGCTGAAATGTAAGAGGATAGTTTCGGAATATAAATATGTTTTAATAGTTTTTTCAACATAAGGGTTTGTAGTGAAATATAATGTTAGGGGGGTTTCCTAGTAAGTGATCAAACTTGAAGGGGGTTTCAAATAATTGCCTAAGTTATTTCCATCTCCTTTGAAGAGTACATAAAAGAATCTCTCATTTTTTTATTCTTTGGGAGCATGAATAACTGAAAACAATAGGATGGGATATTAGGTATCTGGTGAGGCCCCGTCAAACTTTGTGGATGGCTTTTGCACGCCTCAGCTTCTTAAGCAGCATTCATTCACATTGAAGTTAATGCTGCAAGAGAATGCTGGTTTCTTTCTATTTTCTTTCTGCAGTTTCCACTAATCTCAAATCATAAACACAGATCCGTTAACTTGTTGATCTTCCTTTATTGTTTGCGACAAAAGTCAATTACTAATATATCTAAATCTATAAAAGGGTAAATTTCAGAAAACCTCTCTTAGCTTTGGGTGTTTCTCAGATAAACCCCTTAGCTTTTAAAATGTCACAAAACCCCCTTAAGTTTTGGGGTTCTCCGAAGACCGCCTTCAACTTCAACATTTTTTCAAAATAACCCTAAAAGCATGAACCACAAATTCACTAGTGAAAAGTCCCCTAACATTGTGTTTAATGCCGGTAGTTCTTTTTTTTTTAATAATGTTGAAAGTTAAAGGAGGCTTTCTACAGAACTCCAACACTTGAGGGGGGTTTTGTGTCATTTTGGAAATTAAGCGGGCTTATCTGAGACACGCTCCAAGGTAAGGGAGGTGTTCTGAAATGTACGCAGTTATAAAATCTTAGTTTGTTAAGTTCCTTTAGCATATGAACTGGGTCTCAGGACCAAGTACTTTGCAAATTTCAGGCCTGCTATCCTAAAACTCTTATCAAATGGTTTTCAGGTGCAAGTGCACTCACTATCAATTTGTAAAAGTAATAAATAGAAGCAATCTTTTTTTCGTGAAAATGCTTGTATAACTTACATGGTACCTCAAGAAACGCCCTTAGTCCAAAATTTTGGGCTACTCTTTTTTTTTCCATTAAGCTCTTGTTACTTGTTAGTGTCATGTTCTTGGCTAATTTGCTGACTGTATTAATCATTTGAACTTCATTGACCCACATTTGTGCTGTGTATGGCTGGTCCTTGTCGCCCCATAATTCTAGTCCTGTTTATCATTTGGAAAACAACTTATCTTGCCACTCTTCCTAACTACCGGAGTCTTTCGTTGAGCATATGTCGAAACCATCTCAGTTAGTTTTCAAGGGAGCTATCTCTAATTTTTATAGTTGCATGCTTTTTCTTATTTTGTCTTTTTGTGCTTCCATGGGTAAATTGTTGATGATGAGTTGAAATGAGGATCCTCTCTGTGCTTTAA
The DNA here is from genome assembly GCA_022839385.1 of Asparagus kiusianus. Lineage (NCBI taxonomy): Eukaryota > Viridiplantae > Streptophyta > Magnoliopsida > Asparagales > Asparagaceae > Asparagus > Asparagus kiusianus. Next base: position 282,386 of record BQKN01063136.1, read on the forward strand.
TGCCATGTTGTAACCACTTTATGTAAAAGTTTAAATTTCGGTAATATGGTGTTTAAGTGTCCGGGTAACTGGTAAGTGTCCAGGTAACTGGTGTTTAAGTGTCTGGGTAACATGGTGTTTAATGTATCCTTGTAACTTTTATCATAATTTGGAGTTCTCCTACAGTAGCACGTGCTTGAGATGGTCCAAATGTAATTCAATTGAAGTAAATGTGAAGGGAAAAAAAGAGAAGAATACTATCCAAAAAACAAGGGTTTCAACTCTAGATAGGATGTTAAACATGTGAACTGTTAGAACATAAAATATATCTGTAAATTCTCATCATGGTATTACCCATAGTTTTAAAAAGCAGTCTAGGCATCTGCCTAGACTGCCGCCTAGACCTAGGCAGTAATTAGGCCACCCGCCTAGATCTTGGGAGCGCCTAAGGGAGCATGAGGTCGTTAAGCAGAGTGTAAAGCTTACTTTGTCATCTAATTTCCTCAACTACCGCCATGTCCTTCAACCTCCCTGGCCTCCTCCACGGACTTTGAACATCTTCTCCACCTCCTCTAACCTTACAGAAAAATTTTCTTCACCTCCAGTTAAAAGAAGAAAGAAATCCATCTAGGCGGCCGCCTGGGCGCTAGGTGGTGGGTTGGAGTCTTGGAGCCTAGTGGCACCTAGCGGTTTCTGTAACCTTGGTATTACCATTTTTATATAGAACCAGGTGCCTTAAGAGGATCGCTAAAACTAACAGGAATCATACAATCTATCTATGACTAAAAGAGAGCTCTTGAGGTTTGACAGATGTCACAGTAGATCACTCTTGAGCACGGTTCAAAATGTTAATATAAGTAATGGTACTAAGTTTCAGCAGTTCAGATTGAAGTATTGATTTCTAAGTATCATGAGGGTTAAACAAGTAAAATATTTTTTTTAATCTTAAAAAAAGTAAGGACGATTAGCTAGGCTTAGCATGCGTTCTGCAACAATTTGTGACATTTATACCAGGCTTTGATGAAAACTTATATTGCAGTACACAAGTATAACTGATGTTGTAGCAATTTTAGAATATATATAATATTACATTAGTAGTCATCCATTATTGAATGTGGAATATTTTTTTTTACAAAATCATTTACTTAGTGTTATAATGATGGGATGCTTCTAATTTTGTGCAACACATAATTATTTTCTCTTTTCTTTATGTTGTATTATATTATTGTGTAGCCGGATTTTTTTTCATTGTTTTTCTTCATTTTAACCTCGGTGTGATAGTTTCATGTGTAGATTGTGGATATTTGATCTAATAAGCTTATGTGTATTATTAGTAAATTAGTCGAGAATTAGCTATGCCTAAATTATCCTTTTTGTATGTGTTTTCAGGCGTCGAGTTGTCCAGATTTTTGCACGTGGTGCTCGTATTCTTGATGGCTCTTATATGACACAGGAGTTGAGTTTCGCCATGAATAATTCTGAATCAGCTTCATCAGCTTCTAATTCAGAGCCTTCAACAGTATCATCTGTTTCTATAGCCGATCCCTATGTCTTACTGAAAATGACTGATGGGAGCATTCAATTGCTCGCCGGAGGTATTATCAATTATAGTTCTCTTATGTCTGTAGCTTTCGTAAATGAGTCATTTCAGAATTTGTAGTGTGCTATTGGTAGTTCTCTTATGTTTTCTCCATTTCTTTTTGAAACTGCATTTTTCATGTTCCTATTATCCTAATCAAGAAAATGAAAGAGAGGAGGTTTTTTTGGGGGTTGTTTTTTTTTTTTTTTTTTTTGGGGGGGGGGGGGGTCATATTGGTGATCCTACAGTCCTACCAGAAATAAATGGGATTGTATTGGTTGGTATAGTCAAGTATAGGGAATTCTGCTTACGTTCATTGTCAGCCACGCTTTACATGTTCTCTGGTCCATTTACATGCTCCCAAGGTTTGAAGTGTAGGGCGGAACCAGTATTACATCAGTTCATACTGGATTTTACTCGTGTTGATATGATCCAACTGGTTAAAGGTCCATTCCGCTACACCAAAACTTAGAATTTGTGGTTAGGGTCAAGGGTCATAGTTTTATACTCTTAACACAACCAAAACACCTATACAACTGATACTGCCCAAGCACAAGTAATATCGGCTGACATTGGTTAATAGCAAAGTAATATAGAACAAGGTTTGAGGTTTGAAATATCAAAAACGGGTTACTTAGTGTTTTATTGTGAAACATGAAAGAGGAAAAGAATGAGTAGAAAACTTGAAACTAAGCTCTGATATCATCTAGATAGTGATAATTCTGATATGAGATTGTCAAATTCCTGGATAATGATATCAATAAAGACGAGGAAACTACAATCAATACCACAATTTCGAATCTTATGTGCTACAGCTTGCAACCTCACATTTACTGGGGAATAGAGAAAAGTAAATAAAAACCTTCTTTTCCCTTTTTTAAAGATTTTACTGGGGATTGGGCGTCAACGTGCGTACGTGTGTGATTGTGTTTGTGTGTGTGTGTGTGTGTGTGTGTGTGTGTTGTGGGTAATGGGATTATGGTGGATTTTCCTTTCTTGTCTCTGATATGGCTTCTAGTTAATGATGAGAACACTGACAGCTTCTCGTATATAATGACTGAAAATGTATAAGTAATCATTTGTGGTTCATGATTCAATAATTTTATTAAGTCATCAATTGCATCAATGATATATCTTAGAACGGTAACTTGGCTTTGGTGATATTTACATCACTGGGCCACCTAGGTTCTTTATTTAAAATTTGGCATTCTCAGTCACTATTTACTCTGAGGTAACTGAATTTTGTGAGCGATCTCATTTTGGAAAAGAAGAAAGAAGGATAGAATGAAAGATAGAATGAAAGGTTCACTATACATCACGCAAATTCACAATTTAACCTTTACATTAATAGTTTAAGGATTTCTGCATATAATGAACCTCCAGTACTTGACTAAAAGCTGTGGAATTGCACAAGGAGTAAAGAGCTAATAAATTTTCCATTTCTTTGTTTGTGCTGATGATCATTTCTATCCTTTTGGATTTACCTTTTCATTCTATAGCGTGTCTTATACTAGTTAGCGCTTGCCTGATGTTGTAGATTAAGCATCTGAAATACGAACTTTTCTGAGTCTTTTGTTTAAATTGAATTACTTAAGCAAATCTTTATTTGGATCTCATCTCCATGTCTATCTTCACCTTTGTTGTTCAAACGTAACCTTAATTTTAGTTTATTTTGTTAGCATCTTGATTGACTAAAAGTCGTGTTGTGATGTAGTGTAGGCTATTTCACTACTATGGGGAGTCCTCTGTTACCCAATGTTATTAAGTTTCTTAATAGGTAGCATTCAACGTGGCCATGTTCAGATTCATTTTGATAAACAACACCAAGATTTCTTGCATATTTTTCTTAAACTTTAGCTGACCATGACAGGTCTCCTAAATTAATGGCATAAATGAACTACAGAAGCCTCAATTCGTTGTTGCCCAGAATGCATATTTGATGCTTCTAGGTTAATCTAAAGACTAGGTCATGCAGATGTCTAAACAGAGCCCCTTATTGAAAAGTGGATGAGGGATCCTCAGAAATCATTTTTCTTTAGCTTTAATTGCATCAATTACGTGCTGAACTTGTGCGTTTGAAGATGTTCACTGGTCTGGAGCTGTTGAGTATATTTAATATAGTGTCAACTCTATATATTAATAAAAATCATACACATACAAATTTGATGAAATTACTTTGTATCAGCCACATCATGTATTCTTATAAAAATATTTTCTTTTCTGTTTCTGCTAGTTTTCCAACTAAAGATAATTTGGGAAAAGGCTTTGCTTTGGCTATTTGGTTATTGTCTAGTGACTTAATGCTCTACTATTCATTTTTCTCTGGGAAACATATCAAAAGGCAAAAGGGAATGATCCTTTCATAATCTAAAGGTTTAACTTATTGACGCGCTTCTTTGAGTTGGTTTAGAAGAGAAGCAATGGTCAATAGAGCATAAATATTTACTTGGGAAGAAACAGGTTGGTAATAAGTTGTCGGCAAATGAAATCATACGCTGCACTTCCTGTTTTAGATTTATCCTTGAAATCCAATTAGCCAGCTAGAGTTCTTCAAGGACAGCAGCTACAGTCTTTAAATCCAATTAGCCAGCTGGGGTTCTTCTAATTGTTTGCATCAGCTACACCTTTCCCACTTGTAGGCAAAAGTGTTTGCTACTTCTGTGGTACATTGGCACAGTAAGCTGCCACAATATGAAAGGTTAAGAGGATGGTAAAAGAGAGCGAGAATGGAGATTGCTACTTGCAAGTAATCAGCCTTTCATACGATCTTTATTTGATTTTTGTGTATAATTTTCTTTTGGATTGAATCCTAAGATTTCTGACTCATTAGGATTGCTTTTCATCTCAAATCAGCCATATGAATCTTTTAATTGGGCTTGACATGAGAGCGGCCACCTATCCATTGAACCATTCATGTGCTAGTACTAGATGTCATTCGGAGATCTGATTATCTAGGAATTGCAGCCAATTAAAATTTGTTTACTGGCATAAAAACGATTTATAAGCATGGTTACTTATTTATGGTCTCTCCTGCATACATACAATGTATTCTATGTATTCACGATATCATAGGCAACTATCTTCAAGAATTACGTTTCATTACTTATGGTATTCCGAACGTGACTAGTTTAGCTAGGTGCAGTGCTGGATGATATTATTTTGGTAAAAATATTTTTTTGAAAATACTATTTCTTATCCATTTTCTAGTTATGAACACTGCTTTTTCCACCTTTTTGCAGACATTTAATTTTCAGAACTTGTTTTTGCAGACACATCCACCTGTACAGTCTCTGTTAATGTCCCAGCTAGGTTTGCGAGTTTAACAGACCCTATTTCTGCCTGTACCCTTTATCATGATAAAGGACCTGAACCATGGCTCCGCAAGGCAAGTAGCGACGCATGGCTTTCTACTGGAATTGCTGAGGCAATTGATGGAAGTGATGGATCATATCCCGATCAGGGTGACATATATTGTCTGGTTTGCTATGAAAGCGGAATACTTGAAATATTCGATGTGCCAAATTTTAGATCTGTTTTTTCTGTAGATAAATTCATGTCTGGCAAGTCCCATCTTATGGATATGTGTATTGTTCCTCAAAAAACAAAACCCAGGAATTTTGAAGAGACAATAAAAAAGGAACCTACACAAAACTTGAAGGTCATGGAATTGGTTATGCAAAGATGGTCTGGTCAGTATAGTAGACCATTTCTTTTTGCGATACTGAATGATGGGACAATGCTTTCTTATCATGCTTATCTATACGAGGGCCAGGAAAATGCACCAAAAGCCGAAGACGCACTGTCCCCACATAGTTCAAGTGATATGAACAGTACTGGCACATCAAGAATGAGAAATCTGAGGTTTCAACGTGTTTCTATAGACACTAATATACAAGAAGATTCATCGAATGTTACTGCACGTCCAAGAATTACAATATTTAAGAACGTTGGCGGCTATCAGGGTTTATTTCTTACAGGGTCAAGACCAGCTTGGTTTATGCTCTGCAGAGAGCGACTTAGAGTGCATCCACAGGCATGCATACTCTACTCTTTTCTTTTCCTGTCACTTTCCAATGTAGAAATGAAATGACCATTCATTTAATTTTTGTTTCTTTTGCAGCTTTGTGATGGCTCAATCGTTGCCTTTACTGTTCTGCACAATGTAAATTGTAATCATGGACTGATATATGTCACATCACAGGTATTATTTGCTTTAACATCATTTCTTGGAGGACCATCTGGCTTATTTCCTCTGGAACTCTTCATACATAGATTGACACAAAAATTTTCTGCTTTAGGGTTATTTGAAAATTTGCCAATTGCCATCTGCATGCAACTATGATAACTACTGGCCAGTTCAGAAGGTGGGTTTTGCTATTTTCTTCTCCATCTATTATTTGAATATTTACCTTAAAATTTATAAGTTTTAGGGAAAATTTATGTTTACTTTCATTTCATTACAGATTCCGTTGAGGGGAACACCGCATCAAGTCACCTATTTTGCGGAAAAGAGCCTGTATCCAGTCATAGTTTCAGTTCCTGTAAGTAGTTCTGTACTTGATAGCTAGTGAGCGTATGAAGGTTATGAAGGAAGTCTTTTTCACTTTTTTTTTAAACTATTGAAGAGGGGAAAACTGTTGGAGAGTTAGTGATACAATAAGCTTCTCTTATTAGGTGTCTCCAGTCACAAAAGACAAAATCGTCTTTTTTATTTGGATGCATGTTTGATGTTTCTTAATCATGATGGTGTGACATAACTTTTTCTAGATACAATTACTTGCATTCTTATTATTATAAAGTGATTCTTTCTGTTATTTTTAGTCATAAAAAATTCTGAAGAATGTTTTTGTAAATCTATTTCAAATATTATGCATGTATATGTTGTAAGTTTCCATGTCTAACCTTCAATATACGTAGACACATGCTGATAACACTTCATGAGCACATGATTTTGGTTGATTGTCCTGTTGAGATCATCTGATCATACAGACATATGACCGCGCATACACACTTCTGAACTTGATCATCTGTGTTTTTTTTTAATTCTGATGGTCATGATGCACAAGTAAAGTTGAAGATAATATAACCATTATTATGATTCATGATGGAGTGGTAAATAGGGTAACTGAAACTAACGGAAGGAATGAAAATGGTCGAAGAATTCTTCTTAAGGTTGTAAGTTGTAACTCGATACTTACAAGAGAGAATACTTGCAAGAGAAAAGGGAGTAGGATTTTAATGATTGATTGAGAACTCTTTAAGGTTTCCTTTATTGCTTCTTAAGAAAAACTTGGAGTTTTAGTTACAACCATCATTAATTTCTATATGGTACTTCTCACCAACTAGGATTCTGCTTGGACCTAATTCTTAGGAAATCTTCACAATAGTACTCAATTAAGCCTCCAAAATATAATCTTTTAGTTGCGTACTCTTGCTGACCACTTTTCCCTGTTAATTTAGTCTTAATAGCCAATTAAAAAAATTCAGAGAGATCAGAAAGCTGAAGTACTGTCTTACTTCGGCAGAATTCAAAGATTGTGGTCTACCCAACTGACTTGAACAGGCTGCTAAATTGAGCTAGAGAGTTCTCTCTATTTGAGATGAAATCCCAGTCTAGCAAACCGACTTGAACAGTCTGCTACTTAAAAGGGATGGATGGTTTTTGTCTTTTGGTTTTCAGAACCTGCCCTTCTGTCATAGGGTGCAAACTCCTAAATTACTGCTACAGTTATCTGGTTTGGCTGAGCTCAGAACTTTCTACTAACTTCTCTTCCAAGTTGCCATGCAACAGGTCTTCTATCTCTTTTCCCTTAGCCTTCATTGAAAGTGGGTGTGCGAGGAGAGGACTCACCTGGATGTTTTAGATCCTTATGCATTACCTATGACCAGACAGGACGAGAACATTTTCCTTTTTTAACTCGTCTTTTTTCTATTTTTTTTACTTTTATTTTCTTTGAGCAAGTTTTCCTTGAGATTTTGTTAAACAATGCTGCCCTGGTCTTATAATTTGCTCCTTGGTATACATCTGATTGGAGATTTGCAGGTTGTCAGACCCCTTAGTCAAGTGTTATCTTCATTAGTTGATCAAGATAGTGGCAATCAGATGGACCAGGAAACAGTAAGTTCTGATGGTCTACAGAACAATTATTGTATAGATGAATTTGAGGTGCGAATTTTTGAACCTGAGAAGTCCGGAGGACATTGGGAACCAAAAGCTACAATTCCAATGCAAACTTCTGAAAATGCTCTCACTGTGAGAATGGTCACGCTGCTTGTAAGTTCATCTTATTATAAGTGTAATTCCTTAATTTATTATCAGTTTCTACGTGAATATACCCATATATGATCACATTGCTCTGGTATCCATAGAATTCAACAACAAAGGAAAATGAAAGCCTTTTGGCCATCGGAACAGCTTATGTTCAAGGAGAGGATATAGCTGCTAGAGGAAGAGTTCTTCTGTTTTCTATTGGCAGAAATAGTGAGAATCTCCAAAATCTGGTATGGTAAACAAATTTACTCGTTCAATTTTCATTTGTCCTTGCCGCTAGCTTATTTTTTATTCAAATTGCTAACATGCTCTTGCTTTTTTCCCGCTAAACAGGTATCAGAGGTTTACTCTAAAGAACTAAAGGGTGCTATCTCAGCTTTAGCATCTCTTCAGGGTCACTTGTTGATTGCATCTGGACCAAAAATAATCCTGCACAAGTGGACAGGTTCAGAGTTGGTTGGTGTTGCCTTTTACGATGCTCCTTTGCATGTCGTGAGCTTGAATATAGTGAGTACATTATTGCAACCTATTACCTCACAGAGTTTTCCTGTTCAGTTTTTGCACACATACTGATATTATTTCACAGGATCCCCGGGAAATATGTCCCTTGGCTTGTTTGTAATTCCTAACTACTGATTACAAGAAATATCAATTTTTATGTCTTTGGAGTTTTATCTTCTATGAGTTTTTCTGGTAGTGACAATCATAACTTCTAAGAACATAAGATTTTAATACAGCCATTTGATATTTGTATAAGAATGCAACTAACTGGCCTGCTGGCAATTAATGCAAAACACACAACATATCGTGGTACAAGGAAAATTTTAATTATATCATATGGATGATGTACCTCATTTGTGAATTGTGATTACACGTGCAGTGTAACATGTCAATTGACGTCCCACTTATTAGCAGAGTTTGCAGAAGTTAGTGCCAACTTTTGCAAAACACCTCCCGAACTTCTTTTGTCAAGGGGGAACAGGCATTTTCAAATAGTTTTCCCCAAAAATTTCCTGCTTTTCATGAAAGAGAGGGAGAACAGACTCCACAGTTTTGTGGAAGTTATCTAACTCTTGATTAGAGTAACTTCACCCTTACTGCATCTGCATTGAAAGAAGGGAAAGTCTACTTCCTGCGTTTGTACCTATGACGAGGCCTTACATGTCTTCTCCTTTAGTATACTTACAAGTTACAATAGTCTATTAGTTTATTAGTTATATTTTTCTCTTGCATTCTCAAGTTGCTTACATTTGTTAGTTTGCTTTTAATGATTTGTTAATGGTACCCTTTTATTTTTTAGGTTAAAAATTTTATCCTTTTGGGTGATATTCACAAAAGTATATACTTCCTCAACTGGAAAGAACAAGGTGCTCAATTAAGTTTGTTGGCCAAAGATTTTGGCTCGCTAGACTGTTTTGCAACAGAGTTTTTGATCGACGGAAGTACACTTAGCCTGGTTGTTTCAGATGATCAGAAGAATATCCAGGTAGAGTTCTGGAAATTTGTGTTGTTGCATCTTTAGCTGTGTATTCTGTTATAAATCCATTAATTGTACTTCACACCTTACCTGTTGAAAGTGTTTCTCATTTAGAAAGGTTTGTGCACCTTCAATTTCTTCCGACCTTTCTACTGGAAGGCAAATGAAGATTCAATTTCTTTCAGCGTAACTTTAGAATCATTCTCTACAAATATGAACCTTGAGATAAGGCATCGTCATCATTGTTGCCATGATTTTAGCCTTTTCTGGGTTAGGTATGGAGGACAACTTTAACATAAGAAGGTTACTCTGGAAGATTGGCCAAAACTTAGGAGTTTCTTTGGCCTTGATATTGAGTATCACCTCAGAAGCATAGGTGGCAGCATGAATAGGGTTGGATAAAATCTGACTGTGTCCTTAGTTTGGTGATCATGGATATGCACATATATTGCAGAACTACTCATAGGTATTACTTCCAAGACATTTGAGTCTGGAACCATATACTGACATGGAAGATCTTGAAGATATCTGAATTTACATTTTATGGAGACTCCCATCCACCTTTGTATTGAGTATAATAGCATGTATATGAATATTTATCCTTTCAAGTTTTTCACCAATAGTTGTCCACTTGCTGTTGCCCTGGACAGATTCTTACTGTCACATGTTTCATAATTTTTCATACCAGACAACTGTGGTTCTTCTCTTACGTTAATATTCTAAAATACATGCTTTTTCTAATGTTTGGTTTGGTGTTTGTAGACATAATATACTTACATGTTTTGTATAGATAATCATTATCCATATTCAGAGCAGTATTCCATAAATTAAAGTGCATACAGATATGCATAAACCCTCTGCATAAACATGACAGTATCATGAAGCTGTACTTGTGTTGGATGCGTGGAAACATGTCCCAGACCCCAACACTTATTCGGCCCTTTGGCTTCAATGATTCATGCAAATTATATTTTTCAACTTTTGGATGCATGGGTATGTCAACATGTATATGTAAATATGCACTTTCATGTTCCTTGTTTTATATATATTCTAGCATCTTATTTTTGTGTCCTCGTTTACACTTTAATCAAACTGACAGTCGCCTGTCCATTTTTTCGTGTCATTATAATTGCTTTGTTTTGAGCCCTGCATGTGGAATGTATACATAGATATGACAGTCTTTAGAAATTCAGATTTACTCTGTTATTCGGCATATAAAATTATTACAAAAATCAGCAGTCTTAAACATTACTGCTTCATTTATGGACAGCGTTCCCACGCTTCTGTTATTGCATTATTAGCAATTATATTGTTCAACTTTTTGGATGCACAGATATGTCAGCGTGTATATGTAAATATGCACTTTCATCTTCCTTGTTTTATATAAATTCTGGTATCTTGTTGTGTCCTCGTTTACTCTTTAGGAAACTGATGGTCGTCCGTCCATGTCATTGCTTCTTAAAATGAACCCGTCCCCATCATAATCAATTTGTTTTGAGCCCGGCGTGTGGAATATATACGTAGATATGACAGTCTTTAGAACTTATCAGATTTATTCTGTTATTCAGCATATAAAAATTATTTTGAAAATTAGCGACCTTAAACATCACTGCTTCAAATATGCACAGCATTCTCACTTTTCTACAACAATGACTTCAAATTCAAGCTCATCAATGCTAGGAGTTTGAAATTTCTAGAATATGAGCATCCTGAAATGAGTTGAAAGCATAACCAGATATCTCCTTTTGTCTTCCATTATATGGTGGACATTCCTTAAAAAAGATTGAGGTAGGTAGGTATTTAGAAGCATTAATCTTCTGCACGTTCTGCCGTCATTGTCTTTGTGTTCACAGTAGTGATAAGGGAGTAGATTCTTGATTTTCTCTTCTTATCAAGAAGTGGGAGAGAGAACTTGCCGGTAGAAGTAAGCCAAGATTGCAAAGTGGGTATGGACGATCCTATAAACCCCACCAAGGTCTCAGCAAGCTCTAGGCAGCCTAGGCGGTTTTCCTTTTTTTAATTATAATAATTGATAATAAGCGCGTCAAATTCATAGATAACTGTAAATTAAAGTACATTTATATTAACTTAAACAATTCTAAAGAATCTAAGCTACCAATCAACGACATTAGTTTAATCAATTAAACTAACTTAGTTAACTGAACACAATACAATGAACTCAGTTACTTAGACCACATTACTACAAATCAATGAACTTAGTTACTTAACTAAACTTAATTAAACACAATTACAAGTTTACAACACTTAATCACTTATTTAAAGCTATTAAACTAACTTAGTTCTTAATTTAACAGAAGTTAACACTAATTCTTAACATAAGTTCTTAATTAGCTAAACAATAAAATTACAACAAAATTGAACAAAATGAAACTAAACTCAAGTAAATTAAACTAAAATAAAAACCCTAATTAGGGACAAATCAACATTAAGCCCTATTAACAAATGTTGCAAATCAGTAAACTAAACCCTAATTAGTATTTCATAGACAAAGAGAATGAGAGGACAGAAAAAAGAAAAGAAAATAAAGAAGAGAAAGAAAGAAAAAATATAAAAAAAAAGCAGAAGTCACTGGACTTACCTGACCTTCGGAGGCGGAGGGCTACGAAGGGCAGAGGAGGGCGATGTGAGGTAGGTGGAGACTGAGGCGCAAGATGAGAGAGAGTTGGAGGCAGAGTTGGGATTTTTTCTGTTTTAGAGGAGTTTAAAGTTGGGTCAGGTTTGGGCTTGAGCCAGGTTTTTCCATTTTGTAGGATTAAAATCGACTAGAACGAGTGCATGGGCAACATTCAAGCGGCTATCTTGTAGCCTACGCCTAGGCAAGCGCAACATTGAACCCCAAACAAGCTGTCTAAATATTTGAAAATAAAACTGTGTTTGAGAGTCATGACCTGCAAACATGTGTGAAGCCATTGAGAAGTTTTACATGATCAGGTATTAATAGCCATTGCTCGTTGAGATTAGGTCGTTAGGTGAATATTATTGGGACGCTTTATGGTTTTATGGAGAGTTTGATTATTTATCTCATCATTTTCTTCAAGCTTGTAGGATACCAGTTTTCATTCCTCAGTCATAGGAATCCACATGCTCTACATTCTGAGATGATGACTTATTTATGTGGAATGGAGTTAGCAAATTCCTTTCATCTTACAAATATGGGACAAAATTTCAAAAACCGACTTGTTCGCCAAAAAATTCTAAAAAAGGACCCGTTTCAGATTTAATTTTAAAACCGACTCAGTTCCAGCCTCATGGCTGAAACTGGATCGGTTTTTGAAAAAAATGTTCCTAAACTTCACGGGAGTTGAAGTCCCGTGAAGTTTTTTACATAACAAAACTTCACGAATCAAGTTTTGTTAGTAAAAAACTTCATGGGACTTCAACTCCCGTGAAGTTTAGGAACTTTTTTTTCAAAAACCGACCTAAGGTTGAAACTGGAACTGGGTCGATTTTTAAAATTAAATCAGAAACGGGTCTTTTTTTGAGAATAAGTTTCAAAACAGGTCGGTTTTGAAAATTTGTCCTACAAATATGCTCCAGAATGAATGATATAGTATATCTTGGTATTGAGGAACAAAATGGTGTACTCTATGTATCATATGGTTGTATCGCAAGTTAGTTCATATTTTCATGTCTATGCTTTTCAGTCTCCTTTATATAGAAAGACCAGTAGTCATTAGTTCTACTAATTATGCTGTGGAACCCCCATTTTATAACCTTGAAGTCCTTAGCCTAATCAGTAGCAGAAAATGATTAACACCTTTTCATCTACTCATCTAGCTCTGCAAGTCTCATGTAATAGTTCGTGATAAATTTCGTTACAATCATGGAGTTTTTAGATATTATAGTAACCTGATTACTCTAAAAATGTGAGATTTTATGCTTTTTGCTGACCTACCTTTCCCTATATTCCATAACACATGATTAAACATGCACACCATCCTATGAATCTTAAGAACTGTGTGTTTCTGACACAAGCCTTGTGATATTGATTGCACTAACCAATAATGAGTGTACTTTATAAAGCCTTGCTTTGCCATGTACTTTCAGGTACAGACTTTCAGGTACATTTTGTTTGTCAAGGTACCTGATCTCACACATGAATTTTACCTGATCTACACATGAATATTACCTGGCGATTCATCAGAATAAACGACAAAAGGTTTTACTAGATTGGAATAAAACTGGAACATGAAAGATTTGACGTAGGAAATTGCATCTGTTGAGGCACGGAAAGAAATTGGCAAGCTTAAATGCGAAGTCACAAACCAAACCGCTGTATTCAGGAAAGGTTATAACTAAACCAATTTTAAAAAGGATGTAGTTGAGGTATTGTCAGGGTCAGAAACAAGTTGTATTCATATTTCTATTCATTAAAAATCTCTGAATCCTACAAATTTTCTTCTCCGAATTTATCCAAATTCGAATAAGAATGTCCTGTGGATATTAATTGAATATGTTTTAATTGTAATTTGATATTACTTGATTAAGAAGTTATCATTATTTGGTTTAAGAGATACTTTTGTTTGATTTACGAATTTAATTCTTTTAATTGAATTTGAATTCATCAGTAGAAGTTATTCCTTTATAATGATGATGTCTTAAGATTGATGGAAACACATTTCCAGAACATGGATTCTTAATCATTATTTATGAAAAAATTGTGCTCTGTATATGCATTTCTAATTTATCTAACAATGCAGATATTCTACTATGCACCGAAAATGTTGGAGAGTTGGAAAGGACAGAAGCTTCTATCAAGAGCAGAGTTCCATGCCGGAGCACATATTACAAAATTTTTAAGGTTGCAAATGCTACCAACATCCTCTGACCGAGCAAGTGGAGCACCAGGGTCTGATAAGACCAACCGTTTTGCCCTTTTATTTGGTACTCTAGATGGGAGTATTGGCTGTGTTGCACCACTAGAGGAGCTCACTTTCCGCAGACTTCAGACCTTACAAAAGAGATTAGTAGATGCTGTTCCTCATGTGTGTGGATTGAACCCTAGATCATTCCGACAATTTCACTCAAATGGAAAGGCACATCGTCCTGGCCCTGATAACATGGTCGATTTTGAGCTTCTCTCCCAGTAAGTATACCTCTCCATATCTACCATGATCCTTGCCTGATAGAATATAGTCCTTTTCTGGATGGAGAGTTTTGGTAAGTTTTTTATATGTTAGTACTGTTTCTTTAAGTGTTCTCAAGTATCTATTTCTGTTAAAGTTGAAATTTAAAAGCTGTTAAGTGGATTTTCAATTAGGCTTTTTCACCGACATAACTGTCAAATCTATACTATTTCTAAATTTACAGTAGAATTCTTCATATCTTCCATTTTCCCTTCCAAATTCATTACTTTACTTCTCAATTCATATTTCTGTTAGTTTTCTTATAGAAGTAGGGTGAAAATTCTACTTTTTCCCTTGTCTCTACCAGACTACTGATCTTACCAATCCAGCTAAAAGTAAAAGCCGAGGTTTGAGGGGGAGGGGGGGGGGGGGTGCTCCTGATGCTTTGGGAGTGACTGACAACTAGAATTAGATGCCACCTTGGCCTCTGGCGACTTGCCTCCCCTCTCTTTTCCTCTCACCTGAGATAGAGGTACTAATTTGTGGGTTAACTGTAAGTATTCTAGGTAGTCTAGTCATATTTTACGAAATAACAGAATTCGAAGGAATGTGAAATATATAAACAAGAGCTGCTCATAGTCCATGTGACAGATTGTCTAGAGTGTTCCTGTTTCCATGTATGACTGTCGATTATCCTACTACTTTTTCTAAACATCATTTTTTGCAGCCGTCAGAAAAGGTGGTGTTAGGAAAAAAATGGACACAACTTTCTCTCTTTTTATTTATTATTTATTTTTATTCTTTGTCGGTCCCTCAAAAAGCTGTGTGTTTCTCAAGAGTCTTTGACTTCGATGTTCTGTGCATGTAAATTTTTCTTTTTTAGAGGATGCTTGTTAGCAGAAGTGGTGTTTTTTTAATATCCGGGATTTTTCCTCCCTTCAATCTAACCTGCCATCATTTTCTTGCAACTTTCAGTTATGAATTGTTGCCTCTGGAGGAACAACTGGAAATAGCGCATCAAATCGGGACTACCCGTTCACAGATTCTTTCCAATTTAAATGATCTTTCCCTGGGAACAAGCTTTTTGTAGAGACAACGATGATAATTGTTCTCAATGAGAAGGGTGCCTGGTGTCTCTGGGACAAATCCACATGTTCAACCGTTCATCTGCTGGTGATCTACCCAATGCCCTTTCTGGTTTATGCTTTCATGTCATGTGATGTGGCTGCTGACTGTTTACGCTAATTTGGAGGTGGATGAATCTGTTTTCCATTCGTTGCCTATACCCTAATGTCATCGAAACTAAGAAAAAGAATTCGACAATGCGAAGGGTCTAATTTATGTAAACCAATTTGTAGGGTTATGGGATGAGTCGAATTCGTCTGAACGTGCAATTGGAGAACGAAGCTCTCATGTTGAGGGTTATGGGATGACTTGAATTCGTCTGAACGTGCAATTGGAGAACGAAGCTCACGTGATGTAATTTAACTTGTATTCATGCATGCCAACCGTCGTCTATATAAGTTTTTGGGTTCAGGAATTTTAATGACTGTGTCCTAGTGTTCTTAGTTTTAATTTGGATGGGATGTTCTGATGTTCCAAACCCATCAGCATCATCATCTTGAGAGTTATTCTTGGTGACGGAAGGAAGCGTTCATAACATGTGCATTTAGTTGATCGTTCACCATGTATCTTTACGTGACAGCTCGGCCGGATTGTTTTTGCTGCTTGATGACAATTGACATGTACTTTCACTTTTTAGTTCTCCTTAATGTAATATTGATAGCGTGCATATATTTGTAGCGTGAACTTCTGAACAATTAAGAATGTAAATTGGGCTGTTACCAAAATTGGACTAGTGTTTGGCGCTGGTTGATCAATCGATCAGCATGTAGTATAACTTTTGTTTACTCTTATTGCTACTAAATCTATTGGTTAACTTGACGGGTATGAAGTTTCTTGATTAAAAGGACACTTTGTGGAACCATTTGAGAACACTAGATCATTTGCATTTTGCAAAAATGTAATCTGAATGAATATTACAAATTTTATTGGCACCACTATCTCCTATTCCAGGAAGGTACTTATATTATTTAATATACGATTGGTTATGAGTTGCCTTATATACACTATTGTTTCATCTTTTCACTTGTTTGCGTTCCCTAGAAATATTATGGAAGAAAGAGAAATAAGCGTTGCCTTTCACTGTTACTACAAGTCTGAGCCAACCAAACACTAAATGTTGATGCCAAAGCTGGGGATAAGAAAGAACCTTCAGAGAGTGGAAATGAACTTTGTGGGGGACACGATGCTGACCAGATCAACTTTGTGAAGAGCAAAGGAGAGACTTTCTTTTCTCTAATATTAGACGTAGTGATCAACGGAATCTGAGTAATATCTGCACAAAGGTCTGCATCAACTATCAAGGAAGAGAGGGACATCAAGTGGAGGCGATCATACTAGGCCACAAATATGAGCCAACCCACCCCAGCTAGTTTGAGCTTTGACTTCAGAAAGTCAAAAGCAAGAGAGAGAGAGAGAGAGAGAGAGATGAGGTTCTTCTCCATAGGCCTTTGAGACATCTGCTGATGTCAAACCAAACCCAATGTGGTGGTGTTGAGGGGCTTAATCTTTTAGCCATTGTGCCAAGTGGAATTCCAACCCTCCTCATTCTCTAAAGAAGCAAGGCTTTTCTTCGCTCGGCATATTCTTAAAGTGACATCAACACCTAAAGTGGATATAATGCAGATATCTACGAAGCATACTGAAAAATGATGAGTAGATTTTCTTTTTTGCAAATCAAACTCAGAGAATAACACTTGTATATATCCAGACTTTGTGCTTGCGCACAGGGTTGTGTAGCCAGTAGTGTGATGACATTGAATTTATTCTAGTTTCTTTTTAACACCTTTTATGCTCCTTAAGATTGCATGAGGAATTTCTCACTCCCTAGACGAAAGATCCTTTCTAAATCTGCTCGCCGTGCCCTCGAGTAGATTTATGAGCTAGAGACCAATATTGAGTCTTCGATTAATTTTTTTTTCAGAGGAAAAATCCTATACATGATGCAAAATATCATATGGAGAGGAAGAAAATATCTCAGCGCATATAAACCTTAAAGGTCGGCATTAAGTTGAAAATAGATGGTTCAATTATAACTTAGTTTTTGCCAAACAGAATTTTAGCGCTTAACTATGTTAGTTCCACATGTTTAGTTAGTGGAAGAGTTGTCAAACAGCCCGTAAAGATGGTGGTTGTAACGATTTAGTTTTTATATTTTTATCAGAACACATTTCATGAACTTTCTAATAATTTTAAAGGTCTGTTTGGCAACACTTTAAAAGTGGACTACGGATAGAATCTAAACTAGTTTTGAGTGTTTGTTCTGTTTGGCAAAAAAACTTAGGCATTGTTGACCAGTTTTTGTAAGCTAAAAAAGACCCCATAAACAAGTTTATTTGTGGACCAGAGCGGAGCTGGTCCACAACTGAACTGGTAACCGGTTCTCACTAGAACAAGTTCTAAAGCCCAGTTTCTCTCAGTTGCTAAATACACACTAAAAGTTGTGTTGCGCGAAGTTTATTATAAACTTCTTTTGTTTTATAGATCGTCTATAAAGTAGTTTGTATATGTATTTCTCCTTCCAAAGACGGAGGTTGACTTGAAGTCGATCTCTTTCTGGCTTTTCAAGCAACTCACAAGCACAATAAATACGTAAAAAATGTTGCTGTTGACAGCAGGGGACAGCTTCCACTACCCACAATCTTGTTGTGAAAACCCAAACGAGAAGATACTGCAATCTTGCATGTTCCAAATTTTCGGACACTTCAAAGCGCGCATTATATATATATATATATATATATATATATATATATATATGAGAAAAATAAGTATACTTGTTACCAAACACAAATATATGAGAAAAATAAGTATGCTTGGTAGTGAGATGTCCTATTCTCATCCACTCATTCAAATGGTGGATCACATTCAACTCATGTGAATGTGGTCCCCCCATTTGAATGAGT
>BQKN01063137.1:0-20063 GCA_022839385.1 Asparagus kiusianus
AAATGTATTCACATTTTCATTTGTTTCATATTCTATTGTGTTTAAGAATATATTGCATAGAATATGCAATTTTGTGAAAATATTGTTTTCTCTGTTTATGGACTTAACAATATTCATATGCATCTTTTATTAAGTCTATATAATTATTTTGTAATGTTTCAAAACATGGTTAAGCTAAAATGTCAAAACTCACGTGTTTACATTTTTATGTTTTGGACGATTTTGCAAAATGATGATTTTTTATTTGGGAGGTCCTTTTTAAAAACTAGCTTTTGTAGCATGTTTATTATCATGTCTACAATCATTTTCCAAAGTTTTACATTTTTCTGAATTTATATGATATTTTAAACAGGGTTTCAAAATCAGAAAACTGTATCAAAACTGTGTATTTTCATGTGTCAGTTTGCGGTCGACCGTCACGGTCGACCGCCTGGAGTCCAGAGACTCAGTATGTTCTTTTGTGGCTCACGGTCGACCGTGACGGTCGACCGTATGCAGTCCAGAGAACTTCACGATCGACCGCCACGGTCGACCGTATGTTTTTCTAAGCCTCAATTTTTCTCTTTAGTTGCTCGCGGTCGACCGTGAGTTTTCCACGGACGACCGCCGATCTGACCGTTGCACTCCAACGGCTAGTTCCAGCTATGTTTTTCTATAGGCTTTTTGGTCAGTTTTGTGCGGGTTTTGCTGAAGTTTTTGAGTGGGTATAAATACCCCATTGCCTTCAACTCTCCTACTAATAATGAGAGTGTTTTAAACAAGTTTTAACAAGGGTTTATGTTTGGTTTAAGTTTTGTTTAAAAAGCTTTTAAGCAAATTGAGAGTTTGTTTTGTGAAATCAATTTCACAAGTGTAGGCGTCGAAAATTGCCTATAGGTCTCCACAAACAGCTTGAAGCTGAGAGAAGACGATGAACGTCACTATCCGAATCACAGAAGTTAAAACGACGTCGATGAACGCTTGAAGTGAATCGACGAACTATGGAAGCAACGGAGTGTCAGAATAACGAGGATACGAACTGATCGGGAACCCCGCCTCACTTACAAAAGGCGAAACGCCCCTCATGTCCTAGTTTATTCCACAATGATTCAACCATGGGAGCTGATAGATCCCCTCGCCGGCTTTCCAACGCACTTTGAATCACTCAAATCCGAATTCGGATGAAGAAGTTACAGTGGAAACGAAGAAGCGCGCAAAACGGACTGTTTCAGCCTAAGCTAAGACACCCCGAGGTGTCTCGGCCAAGCCGAGACGTCCAAGGGTGTCTCGGCCCAGGCCGAGATGCCCAAGGATGTCCGCAGCCCTAAAAAGTTGTTTTTTTTCGCTGTTTTGAGCCGTTTTTCGACGTTAACCACCTGTATTTGTTCCAACTGATCTGAATAAGAACATGGTTAAGTGGTTATGATTGAAGATAAGAGTGAATCAACCGTTCTTATCCGAACACAGGGCTCTTGAAGCCTATAAATACAGCCTCAGGGCCTTCATTTTTTTTAGATCTGGAATTTTTGAGAATTGGCAAAGCCCTGCCAGACTGAAGAATGAAGGTGCACGAGTTTCAGAGAGGAGGAGGAGAGATCGGATCGAGTTCGTCGGCATAAAGAATAGGAGCTCGTCAGATCTACAGTTCTCGTGTTCGTCCCTTAAGATTACCCCGTTGTGGTGATCTTAAGAAGAGCAATTATCTCGCTGTTGTCGAGATAACGCTACGGCTTCTTGATTCCTTCGCGAATCAATGAAGCTCTACCTAATTTTTTAGCAATTAGATTTGATCGAAGGTGGTACATGGATATCAACATCTCTGTCACAGGCTAAGATCCCACGCAAACAGAAGACCGATAAACGATTTCTGCGCTGTTTGAAGAGAATTGTACTTTTGTTTTGTTTTCATTGTGTAAAGGTCTTATAAAAAGACTAATTTTTGTTTTTGTTATAAACGTCTGAAGTTTGTAATGAATCCCGCAATGAAACAATCAATTTTCTCCGCAAATAAGCTGGCGACCACAGTGGGAGCCAACAGATTCGCTACCGAAGCTGTCGTGCCGCAGCCGACGATCAAGATTCCGGTGTTCGAAGAGGTCGAGTACGAATTTGACCAGCAGAAATTTGAAGAGTACATCTCCTCCTCCTCCTCCAGATCTGCTCCTCCTCATAAGCGCAGGAAGATCTCCTCCTCCCAGAAGATCCGCCGGTCTTCAGATCTGAAGACCCAAGAAGTCGATCTCCCCGTCGTCGCTGCTATAGTTGCATCTTGCAACGATCCGCCAGGATCCAATGAGACCAGATCTGCAGATCTGAACTCCTTCGCGATCAAGGAGCCGACTGCTGAAGGCGCGCCAACTCTATCAAAGAGAGCACGTCAAAGGAAATGCTAACGCCTCGCGCGCCAATTCGCCAAGGCTTTGGATCAGGTGGATAGACTCTATTACCAAGCAGATCTGGAGTTCAGAAAGCGCCAAGTGGCTAATCTATCGCCACGACCAGCATCAGAATCCTCCTCCCGACCTCCAATTAACGAATGTGTTCGTGTCAAACGATCCCGCTCTACTCTCAAGGAGCGAATCCAGAAGCGCCGCGCCTTGCTTGCGCATGCCCGGACCCTTGTGCGAAAAGCACAGGAAATGCAGAAGGAAGAGGCAGTTAAGAGATCGTCGAGATCCAAACAAGTTTGGGTGCCAAAAGCTAAATTAGCGCCTAAGGCAAAAACAAACGGAACTATCATTAAGATTTTGTCAACTTTAGATCCCGAATCTCCGGTAAAGCCCCACCGTAGCGTGGATTTCCCCAAGTTCAGGATTTCTCTGTAGGATTGCCTCAGTTCTCTACCCGAAGATCGAGGCAAAGCGCCTGTTAAGGAACGCTTGGGACCATTGAAGGAACCCCGAGCAAACATCCAGACTAGGGGTCGTACGCGACCACCTAACAGGTTGATTTCTGCAACGGCCCGCTTGGGGGTGTGTGCAGAAAACTAGGAGCCTGTTAAGGTTTCACCCTCACAAAGGTATGATTCCAAACGTGTGACTCCTGCAGACATCAACAAGGCGATGTTTACTCAGAGGAAAACACGTCAGACAGAAGAATGCGTTATACCTGAGAATTCATGTAAACAGCCGATAGGTTGCTCTGACCGCAACGTTGATGAGTTGTACTATCGGGCTGGGGTACGAATAAATCTCGAAAGAGAAGTACCCGGGAAACGGACTCTTACTATCCGTGTACCAAAATTATCAGGGCAGTATTATCAGCGTGTAGTTGCCCCAAGACCGCTCCACAGAGGGTCTCGGTATTTGAAAGGATCTCCACCAGAACGCCCAGGACCAAGCCAAGGCGTTTCTATAGAAAAAGACCAGCTGCGCAAGATGACGAACTTCCAGAAGTCACAGTTAATATGGTTGATAAGGGGAAGTCAACGCGAAGCTTCAGTCCTCGTCATTTTTCGGACATATCCCAACGTATAACTCGGTTACGGTCGGGAACCGTTAGACAAAGGGACTATCAGAGGATGAATCAATGATTATCCTCGGATGATGAAGCGTCAGATGCCAACTCTGCAGTCGCTTCTAATAAAACGGTATCCAGTCTAGGTCAAACCCGCGAAGTGTTGATGCTTAGCACAGAGGAGGTCACCAAAATGGTTGAGGATGCTCTAGTCAAGCAGAAGCAAACTTTCAAGATCGAAATGGAAATGGCTATGCAGGAGATGAGGCAAATACACGACCAACAAATCCGAGCTTTGTCGAATCAGATAGGTGAATCCAGCCATCGCAATAATGCTAATCAAGCAGATAGAGATTCAGATGTGGATGAACACCTTAAGGCTGATGACCCTCCCGTTGACCAGAACGCTGGGGGTGACCCCACTAAAGACAATAATACTGGGGGTGGTCCCACCAAAGATGACAATACTGGGGGTGGCCCCGTTATTCCTCTCAGGAATCGTCCAAGATCTGATACAGACGAGGACGAGAAAATAAAGGATCTCGAGAGCAAAATCAACGCGCTGATGTCTGCTCAGGGGATAAAAAGGACCGATATTCCTTCTCCCTATCTAAGAAAGTGGGATTCGATCCCGTATCCGGTAAAGTTCAACCTGATCAACTTCACGCCGTTCGACGGGAAGGGCTCGCCCACTCAGCATCTGATCTACTTCAAATCCCACTTGGGTATGATCTCCGACAATGAAGCTTTGATGGTTCGGTCATTCGTTGGCACCCTTCGCGGGCCTGCCTTCGATTGGTACCGGTGTCTTAAACCTGGAAGCATCAACAGCTAGGAGGACCTAGAGAGCATATTCCTCGCTTATTTCTTTGATGATGATACCAAGGTATCAATCAGGACACTCTTCGATGAGAAACAGAAAGACGGAGAGTCGGTGGATACCTTCATCAAACGCTTCCACAATCAGGCAATGAACTGCAAGGATCCCGTCACGGAGGAATTTGTCTTGCAGACTTGTCATAACAACTTGTCCATTAACATCTTGGACGTTATGTGAGTAGAGCCGCTCAATACATGGAAAGAGTTGAAGGTGCGCGGTGAGCAGGACGAATGCTTCCTCAGAAGAAGGAAGGTCGAAAGAAGCCAACCGATGGCTAACCCTCTGAATCCGGGTCTCGTTTCTCATGATGAAGGGAAGGCGCCTACAACAGTTATTGACGTTAATCAGACGTCGCAACAGCAGCCCCGAAGATAGAATAAGACTTTGGATCCGAGGCTCCAAAAAGAGTACTCATTCAAGGACGAAGACGTTCCATCCATCTTTGAGACCCTTCTTGGAAACAACAAGATCAAGCTGCCACCCATCACGAATCAGGAGGAAGATGACAATACTACGGATCCGAAGTACTACGCGTACCACAGGAGGATCCTTCATCCCACCAAGGCTTGCTTTACTTTAAAGACCAAACATTGGTTGAAACCGGCGTCATAACTCTAGGATAAGCCAAATGAGAACGGCAAGACTCCGAAGAGTATACGAATATAAACTGCTCCTCGATACTCTAATAGGTATATGAGTCTAAACTGTTTCCTATCGTTGACGGGAAGTTCCTGGAGAATTTTTATATGTAATATTCTTAAGGATAACCCGATCATGCAACCGAATGCAATGATAAACCCAGTTTCGCGAAGAAGCTGGGGGTGGATGATTCATGTAACGGGAAGTTCTCGGAAGAATACTATATGTAATTTTCTTAGGGATAACCCGATCATTACAAACAAAGTGATAAATACTAAACCCCCCACTGTGATTTCCGAACACTCTTTTGCTGAGACGAGATTCGATCACTTCGTTGGATCAATCTTTCCTCATAAAATTCTCATTGGTGTTTGACAACTCACAATCTTCCACCACAAAATCCCTCACCGATAAGACTAATTGACGGTGGGACCAATAAAATTCCTATCCGCCAATCTTTGACAATCTTCAAACTTGACGTGTTAAGTCCTGATCACTTAACATCGAAATCTTCCATCGAGTGATAGTACAAATCGACATTCTCATTGCTATATGTATTTCACTCTCATTGCTTTCAGGTCAAACCTATAAAAGTTAGGGCCAGAAGCCAGCTTCCCCTCTCGATTCCTTCCATGAACGAGAGGTCCACTTTCAATTTGAGCAATCAAACCTATAAAAGTTAGGATTGTCTCTAACCACACTTGGTCAAACCTGCAAATAGTTAGGATCAAGATCGAGTCATTCATTTCGATAAACGAAAGACCTCCATCTTTTCCTTTTCAGCCAAACCTATAAAAGTTAGGGCTGAAATCAGAATTTCACCTCAATGAATGAGGAATTCTTTTCTTGGATTAAGCAACCAATCCTATAAAAGTTAGGGTTGCTTGAATCTTTCTGATTCTCGGAGTGTAGATCCCACTTCTAGTTTCACCTTTCCGGATGCTGGGGGTGGAGATCCCACCCCAAGTCTCCTTTGTAAATAAAGATAGAATATAAAATTCATCCTCTTCAGTTTCGAGAGATAGAATATAAAATTCTTCCTCTCCCATTCCGGGTTTGTCTTTACCCTTAAGAAAAGGCGTATTTCTCAACTCCAAATCCGTACATTTCATGTACGAGGGATTTTATCTCAAACCCTAAAATAGAGATAAGTCTGCATCTAACACATGCTGCCGGTTTAGTCTTTCACCGATTGAAGAAGACACCAGAATTCCAGTCTGGGGAATTTTATCCCGAAGCCTAAGAAGGGATAAGTCAGCGTCTAACACGCGTTGCCGGTTAGTCTTTTGCCGTAAAAAAAGACAAAAGCCCACATATTCAACATTGTGGCGGGTTGTTATTCATAACACCAAAATCTGTGCTTCACATGTACGGGGAATTTTATCCCAAATCCTAAGAAGGGATAAGTCAACGTCTAACATGCGTTGTCGGTTTAGTCTTTCACCGATTGAAGAAGACACCAGAATTCCAGTCTGGGGAATTTTATCCCGAAGCCTAAGAAGGGATAAGTCAGCGCCTAACATGCGTTGCCGGTTAGTCTTTTGTCGTAACAAAAAGACAAAAGCCCACATATTCAACATTGTAGCGGGTTGTTATTCATAACACCAAAATCCGTGCTTCACACGTATGGGGAATTTTATCCCGAATCCTAAGAAGGGATAAGTCAACGTCTAACACGCGTTGTCGGTTTAGTCTTTCACCGATTGAAGAAGACACCAGAATTCTAGTCTGGGGACTTTCATCCCGAAGCCTAAGTAGGAATAAGTCAGCGCCTAACACGCGTTGCCAGTTAGTCTTTGACCGTAAGAGAGACAAAAGCCCACATATTCGATATTGTGGCAGGTTGTTATTCATAACACCAAAATCCGTGTTTCACACGTACGGGGAATTTTGTCCCGAATCCTAAGTAGGGATAAGTCAACGCCTAACATGCGTTACCGGTTTAGTCTTTCACCGATTGAAGAAGACACCAGAATTCTAGTCTGGGGAATTTTATCCTGAAGCCTAAGAAGAGATAAGTCAGCGCCTAACACGCGTTGCCGGTTAGTCTTTGACCGTAAGAGAGACAAAAGCCCACATATTTGACATTGTCGCAGGTTGTTATTCATAACACCAAAATCCGTGCTTCACACACACGGGGAATTTTATCCTGAAGCCTAAGTAGGGATAAGCCAACGCCTAATACGCATTGCCGGTTTAGTCTTTTACCGATTGAAGAAGACATCAGAATCCGAGTCTGGGGACTTTTATCCTGAATCCTAAGTAAGGATGAGTCAGCGCCTAACACGCGTTGTCGGGTAGTCTATTCCCGTGACAAAGACAAAGTCTACGTATTCAATATCGTAGCATCAAGTCTAAGGGAATTCATTCCTTTAGCACAACGTCTCATGCGGAACGGACTTAAAACAATCCGTATGTAAACCCGATTCAAACGGTAATCAGTAAGAGCACGTCAAATCCGTTGAGGGCTGAGGATTTGCCAAAAATCCTAAGTCAATGTCTGATACACGTCGCTATTTAGTCTTTTCACAGGAAAAAGACGAAGTCTACGTATTCAATATCGTAGCACTAAAAGGGTTAACTCTTTTAGCTTAACGTCATATGCAGAACGGACTTAAACAATTCGCATGCTAGCCCGACTCAAACGGTAGTCGATAAAGGCTCATTAAACCCGTTGATGGCTGAGGGTTTGCCGAAAATCCTATAAATATGAGAGTCATTGACGCACCAACTCCATTAGTTGGTCTCGTGACTTGAAGATCTGACAACATCAGGATAAGATTCATACATACAGATGAATCAACTTTAACAGTTGGTCCTGCAGCTCTAACATTTAGGACCACCATGCTCCAACGCCTTAAAGAACCTAAACTGTGTGGACTCCAGCAAACGTACGAGTATAAACTGTGTCAACGCCGGTCAACGCATTATGACAAAAAGTCAACGTTTGACAACCAAAACTCTAAGGTCAACGCCGGTCAACGCATAGCCCTAGGTCAACACCGGTCAATGCGTTG
The DNA here is from genome assembly GCA_022839385.1 of Asparagus kiusianus. Taxonomy (NCBI): domain Eukaryota; kingdom Viridiplantae; phylum Streptophyta; class Magnoliopsida; order Asparagales; family Asparagaceae; genus Asparagus; species Asparagus kiusianus. Next base: position 7,972 of record BQKN01063137.1, read on the forward strand.
CGATGAAAAGTCAATGTTTGACGATCCAAAACCCTAAGGTCAATGCCGGTCAACGCGTAACCCTAGGTCAACACCAGTCAACGTGTTGCGACAAAAAGTCAGCGTACGACGATCTGAAACCCTAAGTCAACATGATGTGATGAAAATAGTCAGTTCTAAGTCAACTCAACTGCAAGAGCCAAAATCAACTCACCCGCTTAGATTCGAGACTTCGACGACGGCCAGACGATAAACACAGCGCCAGAAGAACTTCAGCTATTCGTCAAAACATCGAATAGACTGAAAATCGAAGGGGTCAAGAATCAAAGTTAAATACAGGTCCTTCATGCCGACTAAAGGCTGGACCAATCACATCCAAAGTATTCTAGGTTCTTCTATAAAAAAAACGAGACTGAAACACTTTGGAGGGAGTATCTGTAGGCATCGAAAATTGCCTATAGGTCTCCACAAACAGCTCGAAGTTAAGAGAAGACGATGAACATCACTATCCGAATCACAAAAGTTAAAACGATATCGACGAACGCTTGAAGTGAATCGACGAACTATGTGAAGCAACGGAGTGTCAGAATAACGAGGATACGAACTGATCGGGAACCCCGCCTCGCTTACAAAAGGCGAAATGCCCCTCGTGTCCCAGTTTATTCCACAATGATTCAACCATGGGAGCTGATAGATCCCCTCGCCGACTTTCCAACACACATTGAATCACTCAAATCCGAGTTCAGATGAAGAAGTTACAGTGAAAACGGAGAAGCGCGCAAAACGGACTGTCTCAGCCTAAGCTAAGACACCCTAAGGTGTCTCGGCCCAACCGAGACACCCAAGGGTGTCTCGGCCTCGCCGAGACGCCCGAGGGTGTCCGCAGCCCTAAAAAGTTGTTTTTTCGTTGTTTTGAGCCGTTTTTCGACGTTAACCACCTGGATTTGTTCTAACTGATCTGAATCTATCCAAGAACGTGGTTAAGTGATTATGATTGAAGATAAGAATGAATCAACCGTTCTTATCCGAACACAAGGCTCCTGAAGCCTATAAATACAGCCCTAGGGCCTTCATTTTTTGAGATCTGGAATTTTTGAGAATTGGCAAAGCCTTGCCGGACTGAAGACTGAAGGTGCATGAGTTTCAGAGAGGAGGAGGAGAGATCGGATCGAGTTCGTCGGCATAAAGAAGAGGAGTTCGTCAGATCTGTAGTTCTCGTGTTCGTCCCTTAAGATTACCCCGTTGTGGTGATCTTAAGAAGAACAATTATCTCGCTGTTGTCGAGATAAGCGCTACAGCTTCTTGATTCATTAGCGAATCAACGAAGCTCTATCCAATTTTTTAGTAATCAGATCTGATCGAAGGTGGTCTACGGATATCAACATCCCCGTCACAGGCCAAGATTCCACGCAAGCAGAAGACCGATAAACGATCTCTGTGCTGTTTGAAGAGAATTATACTTTTGTTTTATTTTCATTGTGTAAAGGTCTTATAAAAATATTAATTTTTGTTTTCGTTGTAAACGTCTGAAGTTTGTAATGAATCCCGTAATGAAAGAATCAATTTTCTCCGCAAACAACAAGAGTTTGAGGAGATCAACCATTGGTGTTTGAACATCCAACTATTCTCTCTCTACCTCTTGATCTATTGAGAAGTTTTCTAAACTCTTATTTAGCTTTATATTTGCTTAGTTATTTGATTATCATTCTTTAAAGCTAGTTTTTATATTGAGTTTAGATTTGATTTTATTATCTCATTGCTTACACACACAACCATTGAGCTTATTGTATTTGCATATATTGTATAATTAGGTTGTGGGGAGTTGTAACAATTGAGAGTGAGCTTAATTGAGTTCTCATCTATTGTAGATAACAACTATTGTTGTATTCGTGCTTAATTGTGAGATTCACTTTATAATACACTTGTACACCGAGAGAAGTGTGTGGTGTGAATCGGGGATCAATCCAAGAGGTGTGGGGTAGGTAACATACCTAGAGAGAGGTTGTAATTCATAACACTTGAGGGAGACACGTCTGTGACCAACACTTGAGAGAGTGTAGAGTGGGATTGCAAGAGTGTTGATTGTAAAGTTTTCGGTTAGCTAGAAAATCGAGTGTGAGGTGTAAACGTTATTCGGGTGAACGTAGAAAACCCGGTTGTGATAGTGGATTTCTCCCCGGGAGTGGGGAGCGGAGACGTAGGACAGAAGGTCCGAACTCCGTGATCATATTATGTGTTTGCATTGTTTATATTTCCCTATCACATTTGTAGAATGTTTATTTTACCATTGTGTTAGTTTGTATATCCTTGCCTTATATTGTTTATATCTCGTTGCTAGGATATTTCCCTTTGCTCATATTGCTTATTCTTGCTTATAACATATTGTATATCTATCTTGTAAGAATAGTTCTTTAATAAGTTTTGATTGGCAAAAAATCGGATTAGATTAGCATAAGACCCTAATCACCCCCCCTCTAGGGTCTAACAACAATTTCTAATAATAAAAAGAAACAAAATAAGAAGAAATCTCTCCCTCTCCCCTTAATGCTCGTCCATAGATTTCTCACATATCTATCTCAGTATCAACAACTGACACTTTCTTTGTCCAAATCCTACTATGACCACTCCCGCCGGTGATTCTCAACTCCATTTGGGGGAAAGATTGGGGGAAGGTTATGGTTTAGGGATCTAATTAGCAAAAAATTCGGCCACAATATGATTTTTTGGTTAGAGCTAAGAGACTAGATAGAGAAGAAGATGAGGGCTCAGAGACGAGAGAGAGAAGAATTGTAGTGTTTTCTTTTTATTGGGTTTTTTGGTTTGGGTTGAGAGAGGAGAACGGGGAAGAAGAGGAGAGATAAATAAGGATTTAAGTGGGGTATTTTGGGGTTTTTACCATGTTAATGTATAAATAAAAGTTACTTTACCTATAAAATATACAATTTGGGTTTAAAGGTAAATACAAAAGGTTGATTGATTTTAAAGATACAAGCAAACGATGTTGGGTTTATAGATAAATCTAGGTAAACTTTTGGTCCTAGAAGCAAAAACACCGAACAAATGCTGGTTTGACTATTTAACCGTGAAAAGCATGAAATATAAATGGAAAATTGTTTCTAGCCCCAAATAATATATTTTATTCGTCCAACTTGCAAGATTTTTTCAACACCCCAAAAAACCCCTTAATCAACTTTGTAATGATTCTAACCCAAATGTCAGTGCCACCAAAGCAAATATTTTCCATTACCCACTTTACCCCTAATTATACCCTATGTGAGCTCCTCTCTCTCTCTCTCTCTCTCACACAACTTCATCATCGTCTCCCTCCTCTCTTCTCTTTTCTCTCTCCCCACTCCATAGTCATTACCAAGAACTTCTCATCCTTTCTTCTCTTTTTTCTCTCACCACTACACAACCTCTTGTACCATCACCTTGCCTCCCCCATGGCCCTAATTAAAACTCAATGTCTTTCGTCCTCTTCGACCATTATCGTCGATTGACGACAGTGGAACTTATCCCTCGATTGAACCTCCCATGGCCTCTTGCACCATCACCCTCCCCTCCCCCTAATGACGACCTCACTTTTGATTTCAAAGCCTTGACGTCATCACAAGATCAAATACAAAGGGAGACGAGAACCAGTACTTATAAGTGTAGATTAATTGTTCGATGAAATGCCTATAAGAAACAAACCCATTATATATAACTCTTGGAGCGAGAGCCAAGCAGTTAGAGGAGAAGAGTATGTGGGTTGCAATTGATTGGACCTTAGAGGTGAGGTGGTGGGAACTTGATTGGGCCCAACGAAGGAGGGGCGATGATGAGATTGGGGTTGGAGATAGCTATAGATTGAAGGAGAAAGAAGAAGAGCATGATAGTGGGCAGCTAGTATTGATCATGACCCTCACCTATTTGGACTCAAAATCAAGGCCCTCCTTTTTCTTAAAGCAGTCAACCCTTGGTTTGCCCTCCTCCTTAGAGTTCGACCACCGAGCTCGACCTTTGAGTAGTCTGGATTGCATTTCATGATTTTTGAGTAAAGGAATGTCAGTGGAATGTTATATAATGCATTTTATGATTTTTGAGCAAATGAATATTTTTTAACTATATCCTTAGTTCCTTCTCCTCTTTCCATTGCTAGATGAAAAATCTTAACAACGAACTCATAAGCTTAACAACCAACACATGAGCTTAATAAATAAAAGCTTAACAATCAACACATAAGCTTAGAAACTAACGAAAAAGTTTAACAATCAACGCATGAGCTTAATAACTGAAAGCTTAACAACCAACACATAAGCATAGAAACTAACAAAAAAGTTTAACAACCAACGCATAAGCTTAACAACTGACGAAAAAGCTTAACAACCAACGCATAAGCTTAACAACCAATGAAAAAGCTTAAACAACGCATAAGCTTAACAACTAGTGCATAAGCTTAACAACTAATAAAAAGTTTAACAACAAACTCATAAGCTTAACAACCAACGCGTAAGATTAACATCTAGCCCAAAAAAAACTTAATAGCCAATGCATTAGCTTAACAATTAAGAAAAAATATTTATAACCAACACGTAAGCTTAACGACTAATAAAAAACTTAACCAACACATAATCTTAACAAACAATTAATGCATAAACTTAATTGCTGATGAAAAACTTAACAATAAACACATAAGTTTAACAACCAACGTTTAAGTTTAACAACTGATGAAAAAGCTTAACAATCAATGCATAAGATTAATAACTGACAAAAAGGATTAACAACTAACATATAAGCTTAACAACTAACAAACTTTGCCAATGCATAAGTTTAACAACTGATGAAAAAGCTTAACAACCAATGACTATGCTTAACAACTAATGAAAAGCTAAATAAATTCATATAAGCTTTATAACTAATCCATAAGCTTAACAACTAGCAAAAAACCTTAATAATAAATACATAAGCTTAACAATCAATGCATAAACTTAGCAATTAATGAAAAAAGTTAACAACAAATGAATAAGTTTAAGAACAAACAAATAATCTTAGTAACTAATAAAAAAGCTTGGTAACAAACGTAAAACTTTAACAACTAACTAGTAAGATCAACAACTAATCTATAAGATTAACAACTAAGTTATAAATTTAACACTTAACTCACAAAATTGATGTCTGCTTTTTAACTTTAAATGTTTAACCAAAATACTTCAAAATATTGAAACTCATGAACTGGAAAAATAAAAAAACTAGATTGCAATAGAAAGAGGAGGATGAATAGAGGAAATAGCTAAAAATATTCATTTGCTCAAAAATTATAAAAATGCATTACGTAACATTCCACAAACATATTTCACAACCCCACATTCTTCAATGGAAGCTTATACTGGATTACAAAGTTAAGATGACTATAGCCTAATCTTATATTAAATATTTGAAATTATTCTTTGTTCAATTTACAATTAATTTCTAGAGAATTTCATTGAAATCGGACTCAATCTCTACTAACTACTCAAATATCATCCCAATTCACATAAATAGCTCAAATCTCTTTGGAGAAAATCTTAATAAAAGAGCATAGACATGAATAAAAATCTCAAGAATCCACCATGGGCAATGAAAAAGAAGAAGAAACCAAACTCTTCTCATCTCCGCCTCCATCAAGATCTTCTTCCCCAATGCCATTAGCTCCCCTTCTTACTTCTCTCTCCTCAACTACCCCTTCACCAAATCATGTAATTCCTCAACATTACACAAATTAATAAAATCTCATTTATTGACTTTCTTGATTTTTTGTAGCTCTAGAGAAGCTCTTGTAACTCCACGAGCAATGGCAGACATCCCAACGCACCACCGCCACCCAGATCTCTAGCCAACTCAAATCCACGTGGGCTATGGACTCCCTCATCGACCCCCACCTCAAAAATGCATGGGTCCAGTTTACCATCATAGTCGATGGAGATTCTTTGCTCTCTTGCTCCTATTGTAATGGCATCCGCCATTGGGTGAGCAGAGGGTGGTGGTGCAGGAGGCTGTCAGAGGTTCAATGAAGGGATAGGCTCTGTCGTTGCCGATCAGAGATGAGGGTCAGAGTGGAGGAAAGAAATTGAATCGTTTTGTACTTTTCTATTTTAAGGGAGGGAGGAGGGCTATCTTGGGGTTTTTGAAAAATAAATTACACTGATAGGAACACATGTGAGCTGGTGGGGGTTTGTTGCTTACAAATTTTAATTTTGGTGGCGTTTGGGGTGTTGAAAAAGTCTTGGGAGTTGGACAAATAAAAGTTGTTATTTTCGGGGGGCTAAAAGCTATTTTCCCAAATTTAAATTATAGGGTGTTCTTTAGTTTTGACTAAAGAATAGAAGCTCTGTTTTTTTTCTTTTTTCCTTTTGTTTTTGCCCCTTCTTCGAGCGTGGAAGATTTTTTTCCTTAACTAAAACCAACAATAACAATGATATTCTTAAAGAAACTTTATATTTTCAATCCATGAGTTGGCGTGAAGGATTCATAAAACAACACTGCAAATAGGAGACCCTTTACAAGAACTAGAAAATCTATAATTTAAACTAAAAGCAGTTTTACAAACAATTCAAAATATTTTCTTGATTAAGTAGCAAACAATTTAGAATACATATACGATTGATCTTTTTGAAACCTTAATTAGTAATTCAAATCATCATAACCTTAAACTCATCAAAGCGGAGAACACCATCACCATTACCATCAATCCTACAAATCATACCCATACACTCATCTATTGCCTTTGGTGTCCCCTGCCGACTCAACATCCTCTTCTCTTGGCCATGATATATCCCTCCCGCTTCATTACAAACATCTCAAATGCCTCTTTCAATTCCCTCTCTTCATCCTTTGTATCCTTTTTGTCGCCCACAAATTTAGCGAATTCATTGATATCCAATAATCCATCACTATAGGAGTAACTAGAGTCAACCACAGCCTCAGCTTCATCGAGACTCAATTCTTGGCTTATACTTCTCAATAGGCATCGCAGCTCGGTTGGTGAGAGCTTTCCATCCCAATTTCCATCGAAACGGTTGAAAATTTGTTCAAAATTGGCTAAGTATGCAGCCATAGCCTTACACTTGATTAATTAATGCTTGTGAAAATTTTAAAGAAGAGAAAAGATTGAAATTCTTTTAGAGGATGAGATAATTGGTTCTTAGTTATGAGGTTTGATATTGGAGAAGAGAAAGAGAGTATGTTTGAGGAAAAAGGTTGTATATTTTGGGGTTTGCTCAAATTTGGACTTGGTATATTTGATTCAACTTGTTAAAGAATTAACGCATACTAAACGAGATGAGGCTAATGTTGATAGTATGTAAGAATTTGAAGGCTGTATATCACGTAAGGATTTGAGCCGTACGTAGATTTCCTCAAAAACAAATTTAATAAAATAAAAATGGTGGATGGAAATTTGTTCTATTTGGAGCCCTTCACTATAAGAAAAAAATGTTAGGCTATGACGGAAAAATCCGTCGTAGCCTTACATTCTTCTTTCGTGATTTTCCAATAGAAAGTCATCCTGCATCAAATCTCCAACAGCTGGAGGAAACTCAACCTCTAGTTTGACATTGTCTATCATGAAGAACTTTGAACTATTACAATGAACTAAAAGTTGACTGCAACTTTGTTTTCTTTGAAGAAGACTCATGAGCGACTATTTATATTTTTATAATGTTTGGAGTAGTTTCAATGTCGAAGCTATGATTAGGGGCTGTTTGTTTCACACATTTTATGGAATAGGAATAGCATTTGGGTCTGACAGTGGCATTTTCGTAATTTTTAGAGTCTTTGTGAATCCTATTCTGGAGTTTGGCTCAGTAAAATTTTTGGGATTACAATTTCTATAAAGTTGCTACAGTTGACGTTTTTTATAGAAACCCAAATCCAAGCTTTGGGGTCGGATTTGGGCGAGATTTCTGACACTGAGCTATGTCGTCGATTCCGATTCCGATTCCTCATCTTCACGATTTTGATCCCTAGATCTGGAATCGCTGTGCCGCTCTCGCCTCAATCGCCCTCTTCTTCGCGCCTCTACTCCCGCGGCACGTCTTCTGTAACCTGGGTTCGGGCCTCTTCCTCGAAACCCTAACTCTGTTTTCGATGAGCTTTGTTGGTGCTGTTTTGAGCCTTCGATTCTTGGTGATCCCTTCTGGTTGGGATCTTCTGCTGGTTGGGTTCGGGCCTCTTTCTCGATCTTGTTCTGGTTGGAGTGTGGCTAAGGTGTTTTCTTCGACCTCGGTGGGTTTATTTCTGGAACGTCGGCATTTCCCCCTCTTCAGTAAGGTATAAAAATTTCCCCCTCTTATTTGGCTTTTTTTCCAGTGATTTGAGGAATTAATTTTAATTTTGAAGCATATGAGAAATAGAGGCGTATAGCAATTTCAATGATTTGTTCGATTAATTTCATAATACTACAGCTAAACAATGCATGCGGGTATCTGTGTAGTGGATTTTTTGGAAATATGCAAGAATTACGTTGTTAGGTAGATTAATTTCATGCGGGTATCTGTGTAGAGATTAATTTCATAATATGTTTAAAATCAGTCTTTTAATAACTTAAATTGCTGTTTTATTTCTTTATTTAATTTTTTTGTGTGCGTGTAAGTTATTAGTAATCTAACCATATAGTTTTTTTGTTTTATCTTGCTTGTTTAGAATTGTGTGAGATGGAATGCAACATTAGTTAAAATAATTAATTATTCCAATTAGATTTCTTGCTTTAAAAGAAATAAATATTTGTATCAATTATCTACTTAATTTTGACAAGAAATAAGTAGACATCTTAAGCTGTAACTGTATGATAATTTTAAAACGGTTGTAGATGGATATGGAAGATGAGGAAGAATTGAAGAGGATGTGTGCTAATACAGCTGTCTGCGCCGTGGTCACTTTGGTAACATGTATTTTGAGAATGCGTGCTAAGCGCAAGAGAATACCAAATTGTTCGCAGCAAGAAAGGGTCAGGAAAATAAGTTGTAGAGAGGCTCATTTCAGACGTGTATTGGAGGGCTATCAAGATAGCTGCCAATCTTATATTAGAATGAGACCGAGGGCCTTTTTTAAACTTGTTGAAGTAATGAAAGCAAACGGTTTATTAAAAGATACGAGACACGTTCAAGTTGAAGAACAGCTTGCTATGTTCCTGAGTATTATTGGGTACAAAACTAAAAATAGAATAATAAGAACTAAGTTCATAAGATCAGGGGAAACAGTTAGTAGGTATTTCAATAAAGTCTTGTCTACAATGAATGGATTACGTGATCGGTACATGAAGCAAGCCCCAAAAGAAGTTCCGGAGGAGATTGCAAACAACTCAAATTATTTTCCGTACTTTAAGGTAAATTAAATACATACAACTTAATAATTTTCCAAATAAACTTTTTCTTATTTAACTATGTTTAATTTATAATTTTTTTATAGGACTGCATTGGTTTGATAGATGGCACACACGTCGACGCGGTGTTACCTAGTGACCTAGTTGCACGGTTTAGAGGGCGAAAAGGGGTCACCCAAAACATCTTAGCAGCCTGCACCCCCAATAAACTATTTACTTATGTCTTGGCTGGCTGGGAGGGGGCAGCAAATGATTATAGGGTATTACAAGATGCCCTGTCCAGGCCACAGCCTTACGGGCTCCGAGTTTACGATGGTATTCATTCTCACTTGTGCACATTATGAATAATGTATTAAATAATTGGCAATATTTGAGATTTTAAAATACTTTTTAATTAATGTAGGTAAATATTACCTATGTGACGCTGGATACACCACAATGCCAGGTTTTATATCCCCGTATCGCGGTGTCCGATATCATTTAAAAGATCACACTGGTAGGACACCAAAGAATAGGAAGGAGTTGTTCAATTTAAGGCATTCATCTTTAAGATCAAAAATTGAGTGCACATTTGGGATACTGAAGAATCGGTTTAAAATTCTTGCGGGGAAGCCGAATTATCCATTTCCCACTCAAGTGGACATTGTACTAGCGTGTACTGTGTTGCACAACTTTATTGCCTTGGAGGATCCGGATGATGATATTTTAAATGAAAATGTTGAAATTGATGAGGATACTGGGGAAGAGACCAATGAGGACGATTCAAATGTGATGGACTATACTCAAAGTAGGACACAAAGAGAGGATCGAGATGTTAGAAATGAGTGGAAGGAGTTACGAGATCAAATTGCTTGGGCGATGTGGGTGGATTATTGTGCAAAGTACAACGGTGGTAACACAATGGAGAGCGGTTTAACTTAGTGTGGTATTTGTCCTATGGCTATGTAATAACTTGGTGAATTTTAACATACTGTTCGCATTGATATCGTTTATTGTTTCTTTGCTTGTAACAAACCATTACTACTTTTATCACTTGCTATTTTGTTATGTTGTTTAAACTAGAAATATCATCGTTTACTATATTCCCTGCTAAATGCATACATATCCCATTTTGTTTTGTATTTCTTTATTGTTAATATGGCTTTGCTTACAAAATATATTAGGTATGGCTAACAATCCGGCAGATAAGCAAAGCGTGCCTTCTCATTCGAATGTAATGCCAAGTCCTACATCAGGGATTAACATGAACTACATGCCTCCTCGACCACAGCCATTCACCTCACCTCCGCATACTTTCTCACCATTCCCACCATGGGATGGTAATTATGGTGGGATGACACAGCCGCCAATGTCATACATGAGCTTGTTAGGCAGTCCACAAGGTTTGATGTTTCCCACAGCCAGTTCTCAAAGTAGTGGACCTAATCAATTTTCACCAAACACCGGTGATTCAGTTGGAAAGGATATTCATGACGTTGATGGTGCGGAGCACACTTCGCCATTGAAAAGAGGGAAAAGATTAGCCCACAAAAAAAAGTTCCGTGTACCAGGTTGAACTCAAGAGGCGTGGCTAATAAGTTTTGGCTTCCAGAGCACGATGATGTGCTTATTCCTTATCTTGCAGATTTAGCATTGGATGGCATGAAGCCAGACAAGAACTTCAAGGCTGAAGCTTATAAAATGGCTGCCATGAAAATCAACATGCAATTCAGGACTGATTTCACTCACCTGCATGTCATTAACCACTTGAAATGTTTGCGGAACAAATTCAATGACATGAAAGCTTGCCTTGATATAAGTGGTGCTGGGTGGGATGAAACAAGTAAAATGATTACATTGGATGAGGAAACCTTGAAATCTTGGGCCCAGGTATAACAAATTTAGCATCTATCTTGTCACATTCAATTTAATACATTTGATTCTCTAGATTTATAAGTATTTATTATTGCAGGACAAATCCAATTCTAAGTACAAAGCATACATAAACAAACCCCTTCCTCACTTCAAAAATTTACAAGTTATCATGGGTGATGATCAAGCCAAGGGTGATTTTGTTAGACCCGTGTACGCTAACATTGGGTCTAGTAGGTCGATACCTATTCCCGATGATGATTGCGAGATTCTGGAGGAGAGTGAAGCTGAACCACAGTCTGATGCTTGCAACCAACCACGTTCTGGTGCTGTTAACCAACCACAACCCACTAGATATAAGACTTAGAGTAAAGACAACACGACCTCATCATCTAACAAAAAAACCAGAAAACCAAATCGTGAAGAGGAAATGTTGTGTGCCTTTGTTGAGTCCATGTCTCAGTCAATGAGAAATCAACACGTTATACACTGGACTGAGCAGTTGGCTGGAGCGTTGAAGGAACATAGGTCTGAATATTCCGAGGAGTCCCTCGATAGGGTTTTAGACCATTTATATGACAATGAACGTGAAGCTAGGAGGTTTTTCATTAAATCTAAGGAAGGTCAACAGAGGTACATCACAAAATTAGTTAACGAACAAGGTTGGCCGGATAGCTAGTTTGTTGGGTTTCGATTATATTACGTTCTGGATATTGTTGTGTTTATTGCAAACTATTAATGTTGCAATTTGTATTTTCATTCTGATGAACATCTATGTCGTTGTGGGATTGATGAATTGGTATATTTGCAATCTTTGTTGCAGGTAAGGTCGTGGAATGATGAATTGGTATAATTGCTGGTTGCTTTGTGCAGCATTTGCTGCTGCTGGTTGCTGGTTTGTTGGGTTTTTTTGGGTTTGCTG
>BQKN01063137.1:20073-31922 GCA_022839385.1 Asparagus kiusianus
AGCAGTTGCTGCTGCTGGTTGCTTTGTGCCTGTTTTGTTCTGAGCTTGGTGGGTTTGTGCCTGTTTTGTTCTGAGCTTGTGTAGCTCCTGTCGATGGGTTTGTTTCTGTTTTGTTCAGAGCTTGTGTAGCTCCTTGCTGTTTTGTTATGAGCTTGTATAGCTCAAAAGATCAGGGGTTTGTTGCTATTTTCATTGTGGGTTGTCTACCTAATTACTGTTGGGTTTGTTGCTTTTTTGTTCTGAGCTTGTGTAGCTCTTGACCCCTGGGTTTGTTTCTGTTTTGTTCAGAGCTTGTGTAGCTCCTGTAATGGGGATTGCTGCTTTGTGGGAGCTGTTTTGGTTTTCCTTGCCTGTGGATTAATTTGCGGTTTGGTTTTGAGCTTGTGTAGCTCCTTACACTTGATATTTGGCAATGATGATGATCAGCGTTTACTGAGAATGCAAGCTAACTTACATTGTTTATTATATCCAGATGAGGCAAAAGGGGATGACATTGCAGCCTACATTGAATTGACAATGTCTAGGCGAGGCAATTCATCCTTATAATGCAATCTGTAATAAACATGTAAGTTATAGGTGGGGCAATCAATGATGACAAGTTGATCTATTACTGAGCCATACAATATCAATTAGAATTTGTACCCAATTCAAACAACATTTTTCATTACATCCTCAATAGTTTTTGCAATTACAAGTACATGACATGAAGTTTGTAATAATTAAAATAACACAAAAAATTGCTAAGAAAATTGCAGAAATTTTCCAAGCTAGTAGTTGATTTTCGACAAGCCTCAATTCTTTCTTCAGCTTCTTTGATTGCAAGATATATTTATCTCCGTACCTATTTTCTTTGACATATTGGCTTCCTTGGGTGCTTGATGACTCTCCTCTTTCTTCAGCCCATTCGAAAAAATTGCATTCTTTATTTGGGAATTTTGCACACCCCCAATAACACCTACCCTTATTTTTTCCATTCTTGCACACTTTCATGGGTGTCCGGAGATTGCAGTCGCAATAAACTTCATAATTCTCCCAGCACCCTTCTGATATCATCCTGCAGCAAATTGAAGAGCTTGGGAATTTTTTTTGTGTTGAAAAATGAGTAAGATGGGATTATATGTGAGGCCTCAAGGTGTATTTATAGACACCATAACCCTGAAATAGCCGTTGCTACAGTGATTCCTAAGAAACAACCGTTGCTACAGTGTTTGATGCTTGTAAAACTGGTTTTTGGGGCTTATTACCGTTGCTACAGTGAAATGTAAATGTTGTTACAGTGTCTGCTGCTGGAAATATGAATTTGGAGGCTTTCATCCGTTGCTACAGTGTCTATTGCTTGAAAATCTGTTTTCTGGGCTTATTTCCGTTGCTACAGTGATGATCCCAAGAAAAATTGACTCCTTGAACCAAACTTGGTATTAGGAATTGGAACAAATCAATAAAAGTGGGATTACTAATCCTTTGGGTGAAACAAACAATAAAAGCCCAAAAAAGTGGGATTCCATAAAACTCAAACTTGTCTATAAAAAATTTATGGATTAGGTTGGAATCCATAAATTAAATAGGATTCCTAATCCTATTCCTAGTCCTTGGTGAACCAAACAGGCCCTTAGGGGCTGTTTGTTTCACACATTTTATGGAATAGGAATAGCATTTGGGTCTGACAGTGGCATTTTCGTAATTTTTAGATTCTTTGTGAATCCTATTCTGGAGTTTGGCTCAGTAAAATTTTTGGGATTACAATTTCTATAAAGTTGCTACAGATGACTGGGGGAAAAAGTAATGAGGAAGAGACACGAAAGAATAAAGCAGAAGGTTCAGCCTCACGGCTGGAAGAATAGCCTCCTATTTGACTCAATGCCTCTCCCGCCAATTAAAGTCTCACACATCCAAAAAGTAGGCTGTCACCCTCAAAGATTGCATCCCGCGGTTTATAGAATTGATAAACTCATAACTTCTTTAAATATTATTGAAGGAAAACTAGTATTTTGCATGCTTGTCAAATTCTATCACTAAGAAACTAATCTATACTACTATAAAAGAGGATTACTATGTTAAAACTTTTGATTTCTTTTTATACCCTCTTAATTTTAATAATTCACAATAACTATGAGTATTAAAGTTAGTGTGGTTCTAATGAGGTTCCCTTGAAGTTATGATTTAAGTTAAGCACTAATTATCATGTTAGTTAACTTGTGCGGACTTTTGGGTTCCCGTGAAATTATATTTTGGGTTAAACACTTATTCTTAATTTTGTTTTTACATAACTACTATCCAGCTCGAAAAAATAGTTATGCATATACAATAATATGATGAAAGATAATGTTTTAGAGCAACAAACCAATATTATATTATGCAAATGCCTCTTTGTGCATGTCGAAAGACACGATTTTTGTCTTGACAAAGTTAAATATGAGAAATGTTTGACCAATAATTTCTTCATGTTCTTTATTTAGAAGAATGGAGAACTTACTTGTAGTTATACCATAGAACTGTGTCTAATTCTGTACAAATTCTATACAGTGAGTTAATATAGTAGCTAACTATTTCGATTTGGACTCCCATGAAAGTAGAGAATGAGCACTAAAGAGTATCTTCTAGAAAAAAAAAATAGGAGGATGGATGATCAAATTATTTGAATAGATAAAGAGTCAATAATAAAGTTTAATTACAAGATATTGAGGGTTGAATAAAAATGATATATACTCAATTTAAATATAAGGAATTAGATCACATTAAAATATCCTTAAATTTATAATCTAAAGCAAACCACTACGTAAAAACTGCCGAATCTGAATCGTAAGAATACTTTTTTGTAGTCATTTTCTTCATAGGAAACTTATGTTGATAATATATTAGAGTGGATCCCTAAAGTTTTTGTTGTTTTCAGATAACCCCCTAAAACTTATGTTTTAAATTATAAATTTAACATTAAAAACTAATTTAATAACATATGTTAATCTATAATTGTATCATGCATCACGTGCAATGCACGTATGACATACTAGTACTTAAAAGTAAGAATACAAACTTTTCTAACAATTAGATTCTAAAAGTTTCCTAAGTCAATTAACATAAACAATAATTTGTATTTTATAGATAAAAAAGGCTACAAGAAAATTCCTATTAAAATCAAAATCTATTAATTAAAATGAATTTCAACCATCTTTTTGTTTCCTTTTTATTTCAACTTGTTATTTTGTTATTTTCCAAAGTAGTTCTATTGTTTAAACTTTGTTGTGTCGGACAGTGAGGATGCTTGGACAGCTAATATCAGTGCCTATTTCAATGTTACCTTTGTTATATATTGTCATTCAATATATGTCGAAGCACTAACAAGTACTAGAGAAATTGCAGTAGTAAGAGGTTTATTCAGAACTGCTTGTTGTCAAGGATCAATATTTTGCTATCTTGCCCGGCTTTCCAACAACTCCAGCTCCAGAAGAAGCAAACGAACCAATCTTCGCAGAAAGACATTTAGCAAGCAATAACAGAGCTACAAGATTTTCTCACTCACTCGGACGCGAAAGCACATAAGTTACTTTGGAGATAAAAAGATAACTCGGCTAGACTTATACATTCGTTCGGAGATGCCCTACTCACTTGGCCTGGACTTCAATTAATTATAAACCTATGAGGCAAGTTCATGATAAGGTTACATGGCATATATTGCTTGATTATGTCATTGAATTAGTTGATGGGACTAAAGAAGGTAGGATACTGAGCTAGAAACTAAGGAAGAAGTTAAATGCTCTAAATGATTTGAACTAAATTAGATGAAAAAGTGGAACATATGATATGTAACTGCAATAATAAGAAACAAATATATAAGTACATGTAGGGATAATTACCCACTAAACCAGAGAATAGAGAGACAATCACAAACACAATATTTACGTGGTTCGATCAGATTGATCTACGTCCACGGCAAGAGGGTGTATCACTATATTTCTTTCTCAAATTACAACACTCATACAAAATCTCACTTATTCGTTGTGTGTCTTTTTCACTCTCTGTCTTGATTTCTTAGTTTTTGGAGTGTGTTTTTAACAGAGGAAGAGAGGGGGGGGGGATTTTATAGGCTTCAAATCCTCTCATTTGTCAACAAAAACGGCACCTCTCTCTCTTTCGGTGAGCTACACACTAAAAGCCAGCCAACCCCCAAGTCAACAATTTCGGCCCTCTCTCTTTCGGTGCCTCTATATTTGACTTCAAAAAATCGGTGCCTCCATTGTTGACCAACAATCTCCACCTCGGTGAAGTTTTCCCAAAACTGAGCCGACACCAATAACTAGTGAGTCTTCACCCATCTTGCAAACAATGCCCCAAAAGGGGCCACTTAACAAGTACGAATGCCTCCCAAATTCAAGCAGTGCTTGAACTTGAAGGACGGAATCGGTTTGGTCAACATGTTAGCTGGATTGTCTGCAGTATCAATCTTCTTCATCGTGATGTTTCTTTCAGCAGTTGCCTCACGAATGAAATAATATCTGACATCAATATGTTTTGTCCTCTCATGATGTGCTGAGTTTTTGCTTAGATGTATTGCGCTCTGATTGTCACAAAATACAACTGAACTAGCCTCCTGCTGTAGTCCAAGTTCACTCACGAGATTTCTCAACCAAATGGCCTCTTTTACCGCTTCTGCTGCTGTCATGTATTCTGCCTCTGTAGTAGACAAGGCAACTGTCGACTGTAGAGTCGATCTCCAACTAATAGCTGAGCTAGAAAGAGTAAAAAGATAACTAGTCAAAGATCTCCTTTTATCGAGATCACCTGCATAGTCAGAATCTACAAAACCTACAACTGAGGTTCCCAAAGTACTGCTATCAAAAACTAAACCCAAATCTGAGGTACCCCTAAGATACTGAAGAATCCACTTCACTGCTTCCCAGTGTGCCTTCCCTGGTTGAGCCATGTATCTGCTCACTACACTGACTGCCTGGGCAATGTCTGGACGAGTGCAAATCATAGCATACATAATGCTACCCACTGCATTAGAGTATGGAACTCGGGACATCTCCTTCTTCTCGTTCTCACTTGTAGGTGAATCTGAAGCCGAGAGCCTAAAGTGAGGAGCCAAAGGAGTCGTAACGGGCTTGGCCTTCTTCATCCCAAAGCGTTCAAGCACCTTTTCAATATAGCTCTTCTGTGAGAGATATAATGTTCCAACTTTCCTATCCCTCCTGATCTCCATACCTAAGATTTTCTTTGCTGCACCAAGATCTTTCATCTCAAACTCATCACTGAGTTGTTTCTTCAAAATAAGAATCTGTGACATGTTCTTAGAAGCAATAAGCATGTCATCGACATATAATAGAAGATAAATAAAAGAATCATCTCCTAGATGCATGTAGTACACACAACTATCATAAGTACTTCTTGAGTACCCATGACTAAGCATAAAATTATCAAACCTCTTGTACCACTGTCTGGGAGATTGCTTCAGGCCGTACAAAGATTTCTTCAATCTGCAAACTTGATCTTCTTTACCTTCTACGATGTATCCCTCTGGCTGAGACATGTAGATAGTCTCCTCAAGTTCGCCATGCAAAAATGCAGTCTTCACATCAAGCTGCTCAAGCTCCAGATCAAATAGAGCACCCATGGCAAGCAATACACGGATGGAGGTATGCTTCACAACCGGAGAGAGCACTTCATCATAGTCAATTCCCTCCTTTTGTCTATAACCCTTAGCCACCAACCGTGCTTTGAATCTAGCATCTTCAACCCCTGGGATCCCTTCTTTCTTCTTAAAAATCCACTTGCATCCAATTGCTCTTTTACCCTTAGGTAATTGCACCAAATCCCAAGTCTGATTCTTGTAGAGTGACTCGAGTTCTTCTGTCATAGCCGTGGCCCAACGTCCATATTCTCCGCATGAGACAGCTTCAGTAAAGTCTGATGGCTCGTGAATACTCATCTCTTCAGCTATCGTGAGAGCATACGCCACTAATTCAGCATGTGCATATCTTTGAGGAGGTTTGATCTGTCTCCTCTCTCTGCCAGTGGCTATGGAATAAGGTTCTTCAGTCTCAGCATCATCAGCATCTGAGCCTGAATCATGTTGCTCTTCTACAGCTATAGGAGCAAATTTTATAGATGACTTTTGAGACGTCTCTCCCTCGAGCTCCACCTGAAGCTCTACCTTATCCATGGTCTTCTCTACATTTCCTGTAGACTCAATAGAAACCTTCCCATGATCAAGCATATATCTTTCATTAAAAGTAACATCTCTACTAATAATGAATTTAGGAGAATCAGGTTCAAGACTCCACAAACGATAGCCTTTAACGCCATCAGCATAACCAATAAATATGCATTTCTTAGCTCTAGGCTCAAGCTTACCCTCTCTAACATGATAGTAAGCGGGACATCCAAATACCTTTAAATTTGAATAGTCATTTGGTTTACCTGACCATACCTCGTTTGGAGTCTTGTGTTCAATGGCGGTCGAAGGAGACCGGTTCACCAAGTAACAAGCTGTGTTAACAGCTTCAGCCCAGAAGTTTTTATCCAAGCCAGAGTTTGAGCATACACCTAGCTCTCTCCATCAACGTTCTATTCATGCGTTCTGCCACCCCGTTTTGCTGAGGAGTGTGCCTGACCGTGCGATGTCGTACGATCCCAGAATTTGAGCAGAACTGATTGAACTCACCACTGCAGAACGCTAGACCATTATCTGTTCGGAGACGTTTAATCTTCTTTCCAGTTTGATTCTCAACAAGCACTTTCCACTTCTTGAAAGTTTCGAACACCTCGCTTTTACGCCCGAGAAAGTAAACCTAAACTTTCCTGGAAAAATCATCAATAAAAGTCAGAAAATAAAGAGCACCACCTTTGGATAGAACCTGAGCAGGTCCCCACAAATCTGAATGGATGTAGTCGAGAGTGCCCTTCGTCGTATGTGAGCCAGTCGAGAAGCTGACCCGAGTTTGCTTCCCAAACACACAATGCTCACAGAAATCAAGTGATGATGTATGGTCACCACAGAGTAAGCCACGTTTACTCAAAATAGTCATCCCCTTCTCACTCATGTGGCCTAAGCGCATGTGCCACAACTGAGTAGTGTCCCTATCAGCATCAGAGGACACACTTGCAGAGCCTGTCACCGTACTGCCTTGGAGAACATAAAGACTGTTCACCTTACTACCTTTCATCACAACCAATGAACCCTTAGTAACTCTAAGAGCTCCACCTTCGCCAGTGTAAGAACACCCAATAGAATCCAAAGAACTCAAAGAAATCAGATTTTTCTTTAAGTCCGGGATGTGTCTCACATCTGATAAAGTTCTCACTATCCCATCGTGACACCGGATGCAAACTGTACCAATGCCAATTGTCTTGCAAACTGCATTGTTACCCATCAAAACTGATCCACCACTTATAGATTTGTAAGTAGTGAACCAATCTTTATTTGGACACATATGAAAAAACGCACCTGTATCCAAGATCCATTCTCTATCGGAACAGCCATCCAATGGACATACTACAAGAACCGTCTCAGCAACAACGACAGTATCAGCCTTTGCCGTATTAGCTGAATCTGAGGTTTCACCATGCTGGTTGTCTTTCCTCTTTAGAGCATAGCATTCTGACTTGTAATGCCCTTTCTTGTGACAGTAGAAACACTCCACATTTTTCTTGTTTGGGGCTGACCTGGACTTTGAGCGATTTCTGGATTGCCCTTTATCACCCTCTCTGGCTTTCGATCTACCTCTGGCTAGTAGACCATCAGCCTGCCTATCGATACCTCTCCCATTCAACTTTGTTCTCAACTCAGCAGAGTTCAAAGAGGCCTTCACATCCTCAAGACTTATGGATTCTCTTCCATACAACATAGAGTTAACAAAGTTTTCATAAGAGTTAGGCAAGGAACATAACACAATAAGAGCCTGGTCTTCATCATCAAGCTTAAGATCCAGGTTTTTCATATCCATGATAATTTTATTAAATTCATCAGGGTGTTCCTGAATGGGTGTACCTTCCTTCATCTTCAGTGTGTATAGCCGCTGCTTCAGGTATAATCTCGTAGTAAGAGATTTCTTCAAATAGAGACTTTCGAGCTTTGACCACAACCCCGCTGCCGTTTCCTCATCGGCAACTTCACGAAGCACATTGTCGGATAGTGACAATTGCAAGGCGCTGTGAGCCTTTTCGTCCATCTCTTCGATCTCAGTACTAGTCATATCTTCTGGGTATTTCCCGTCGATAGCTTTAACTGTGCCTTCACGTCGCAACAAAGCCTTCATCTTTATCCTCCATAGGCCAAAATTGTTCTGGCCATCGAAGATCGACACTGAGAACTTCACAGAAGCCATTGTAGAGGATTGAAAGCTGTCCTAGAACCGAGAAGCTCTGATACCAGTTTGTAGGGATAATTACCCACTAAACCAGAGAATAGAGAGACAATCACAAACACAATATTTACGTGGTTCGATCAAATTGATCTACGTCCACGGCAAGAGGGTGTATCACTATATTTCTTTCTCAAATTACAACACTCATACAGAATCTCACTTATTCGTTGTGTGGCTTTTTCACTCTCTGTCTTGATTTCTTCGTTTTTGGAGTGTGTTTTTAACAGAGGAAGAGAGGGGGGGGATTTTATAGGCTTCAAATCCTCTCATTTGTCAACAAAAACGGCACCTCTCTCTCTTTCGGTGAGCTACACACTAAAAGCCAGCCAACCCCCAAGTCAACAATTTCGGCCCTCTCTCTTTCGGTGCCTCTATATTTGACTTCAAAAAATCGGTGCCTCCATTGTTGACCAACAGTACATGAATAGCTTCACATAGTTGGTACAATATGAACAGGTAATCATTTTTTGTACCTAGGTCAATCATTTGTCATGATGATGAGTTTTAAAGACTAAATAAGAAGACAAAATCAAAGTGCCTACGGTTTGCTATGTGCCTATGTAGAGAGCAAAATATCTAAGAGTAGTTCCTAATACAAGCACGAGTAATATAACATTAACATGAGGAAGATTAAACGACATCGAAGGAAAGGTTTCTGCGACATCCTTGAAAGATTTTGTAAAAACAAGTGGAACATACCTTCCTTGTTGTTTACTTCTTTTAGATTGTTCAACAGGGAAGAGGTGAATGAGGAGCAAGCAGGAAGATGCTATGATATTCATGGCTTTGTCCTATTGCGAGGTCACAATTTCGGATAGCATATTATAAAGACCCAAAGTTAAGAACCCAAAATACGAAGAAGGTGGAGATCTTGTGCTGGAACAACGTATCTGGAGGAATTGACTTACTGGAACTTGAGGATAGGTTACTTTCTTCATTTGAGTCGTTTTATTGAGTCCATTTGCATTTTGATTTTATTTGATACATGCATTGTGAGGGTTGGGGAAACTTGGACTGTATCTCATATGGTGTAACTAGGACAGGTGAAATGTGTTTGCAAGGATCTTCCATGATTAAATGGAAGCATTTATGCTTGGGATGCACCTAGCCACTCTGCTTTGCTAGATACATATCATTTCTATTTGAGAAAGATAAATACATAAAATTATTCTAACAAAAAATAGCTGCTCCATATAGAACATGGCCTTTATAGTTGTAGAAAACTCTCTCTCATTTGGTTAGAGATATGACATCACGGTACCCACTCGTCATGAACAGAAACCTTACCAAGCAAGGAGGTGAGTTTCAAAACAATACTCATTCTCATGCAAAGTGATTCCCATGATAATGCATACACAGATAATATAGTGGCGAAGGAAACAATGTCTATATCAAAGCAATGGTAGATAAGAATTAGCTCAATAAGTCGATCAAAACAGATAACAATATAATGCGGTAATTACTAGCGTCCAAAGTGAATCACCAGTGACTGTAAAATACGAAATCTGATCAATAGGACTAAATATTCATCGATGTTATACTAGTAAAATTTAAGATTTCAATCCATTTGCTATTAATCATTCACAGAATTGAATAGCACGGAGCTGAATCTAAAGTATACACAACATGAAAATTCAAATAAAAATATGTTCAATCGTCAAAAATTTACAGATAAATAAGATGCAAAAAGGGAAACGAGAAGGTTGAATCTAAGAGTTCGGAATGGAAGAGAAATCTGACCGAGTACCAGCTGAAACCCTAGAAAGCTCCGGCGAGGACTGGGCTCGATTTCTGGAGCAACGAGAGTAGCTCGACGATGAAACCAACGAGATGAAACCAACGAGATCCACGATGAACACAGCGAAGAATTCAGTGATGAGATTGCCGATTTTAGGCCATGGCGGAATTTTAGAGAGAGAGACGAATTCAGCGACGGGATTTTTTGTCCATGGCGGCAGCGATTTTAGGGATTTGAGAGAGAGAGATTTCCTTTAAGCGGTGCGGTTTAAGTGGTGCGGTCAAACCATGGGCTTTACTAAAGCTTAAAGGCCACTAACAATTATTAAGTCCAGGAGCAATTATTAGATCTATGGCAACATTTTATATTAAATGTTGTATTACATTTTGAAAACCGTTACGATAGATATCTAACGCAACAGTTAAAACCATTGCGCCTTAACCGTTGCAATAGATCAATTATGTGGTAGTTAATGCATAAATATGCTCCATCGTTAAAGGGCTTGATGCTAATGACATTTAACTATGGATAAATATGATCCATCGTTAAATCTTAACAACGATTGTTTAATGACCGTTCATTAAAGTCTTATAACTATGGAATTATAGTTTGATGTTGATGTACATGCTATTAACGACAAATTTATAGTTTGTCACTGGTCTAAAATAATAATGATGGGAAATAGAGCATCAACGACAATATATGACATCATTAATGTAAATTCAAATTTCGTTAACTTTTATATAATACACGTTAACGACCAAGATTCTTTTAAAAAAACCTTGCAAACACATTGAAATTTTAAAAAATTTATATATATGTACAATTTTCTTAAATACCGCATATAAGCAAAAAGTAAATAGAATGGAGATACAACTTTTCATTAATCAAGAAATTCACAAAGTACATATTTTCAATCCACGTATTACCAGGACTTACAAGTCTATACATACAACAAAAACACTAATACCAAGTTCACATAATAACTTTCTCAACTCCGTCTCCCAGTAAAGAAGAGAATTAACCATCACCCACCAGTAATTGTTTCTTGGAGTCCGTATAGTAGGCCCTAAAACTTTTTTGTTGATGACGAATCGAATCTGCAATAAGGGCCTGTTCGTTTGCCTTAAAAAAATGGGAAATCAAAGAAATAGAAAACTATTTCTAAGAAAAATAGGTTTTTGATTTGTTCGGTTGGCTAAAAAAAAAGGAAATCAAAGAAATGGAGATGAGATGAGATGAGTTGTCACATTATTATTGGATGATGTGAGTGATTTTTTAAGAAAACTAGTTTTGATGTTGTTCGGTTGGCCAAAAAAAATAAGGAAATGAATTATAAGAAAACAATTTCCTGTAGTTTTCTTGTTTTCTTTTGTTTGGTTCATTCTTAAAAATAAGAAATGAAATGAGATGAGATGAGTTGTCATTGTATTATTGGGTGATATGAAGAAAGATTAAGAAAAGTGTTTTCATAACTTTTTGGGATGAAATGGAAGAAATGAAATGTTAATGAGATGAGGTGAATTGTTATATTATTTTATTCGATGATGTGAGTGATTTGAAATGATGAAAAGAGATGAGTTGAGTGATGTTTGGATGAAAATAATATTTTATTAGATGTGATGGATGAGTGGTTAGATGAAAATAATATTTTATTAGATGTAGTGGATGAGTGGTTAGATGAAAATAATATTTTATTAGATAATGTGGATGAATTGTTGGATGAAAATAATATTTTATTGGATGTTATG
>BQKN01063139.1:2980-15117 GCA_022839385.1 Asparagus kiusianus
TTATCCGAATCTTTTCGATTCTCGGAGTGGAGATCCCACTCCTAGTTTCATCCTTCGGATTCTGGGGGTGGAGATCCCACCTCGAGTTTCCTTTCCTGCTGAAGATAGAATATAAAATTCTTCCTCTTCAGAGTCAAATGACCAAACCTTACGACAGTTAGGGTCGTTTGAACCTTTCGATTCGATAATCAAACCTTACGACAGTTAGGGTTATCCGAATCTTTTCGATTCTCGGAGTGGAGATCCCACTCCTAGTTTCATCCTTCGGATTCTGGGGGTGGACATCCCACCTCGAGTTTCCTTTCCAGCTGAAGGTAGAATATAAAATTCTTCCTCTTCAGAGTCAAATGACGAAACCTTACGACAGTTAGGGTCGTTTGAACCTTTCGATTCGATAATCAAACCTTACGACAGTTAGGGTTATCCGAATCTTTTCGATTCTCGGAGTGGAGATCCCACTCCTAGTTTCATCCTTCGGATTCTGGGGGTGGACATCCCACCTCGAGTTTCCTTTCCAGCTGAAGGTAGAATATAAAATTCTTCCTCTTCAGAGTCAAATGACGAAACCTTACGACAGTTAGGGTCGTTTGAACCTTTCGATTCGATAATCAAACCTTATGATAGTTAGGATTATCCGAATCTTTTCGATTCTCGGAGTAGAGATCCCACTTCTAGTCTCACCTTTCCCTTGGCTTTGCTTTCAGAAAAGACAGGGATGAAGTCAATGCTTAACCGGCATTGCCGGGTAGTCTTTCCCGTGAGAAAGACGAAGTCTATGTATTCAAAATCATAGCACCTTTTCCTCTGTCTTTGCTTTCAGAAAAGACAGGGATGAAGTCAATGCTTAATCGGCATTGCCGGGTAGTCTTTCCCGTGAGAAAGATGAAGCCTATGTATTCAATATCATAGCAGTAAGTCTAAGAGAAACAATTTTCTTAGCACAACGTCACATGCGAAACGGATTTAGATAATTCGCATGCTAGCCCGATTCAAACGGCAATCGGTAAAGGCAAGTCAAACCCGTTGAAGGCTGGGGGTTTGCCAAAAATCCCAAAGTCAGTGCCTAACACGCATTGCCGGTTAGTCCTTAACCGTAAAAAGGGACAAAAGCCCACATATTCCACATTGTGGCAGGTTGTTATTAATAACACCATAATCCGGGCTTCACACGCACGGGGAATTTTATCCTGAATCCTAAGTAGGGATAAGTCATCGCCTAATACGCGGTGCAAAGTGCCTTTTTTTCATAAAAAAGAAAATGGTGAATCACAGAGTTACGAACTCAAAGTCATAGCATTAAGGGCTGGGGGTGCACCAAAACATCCTGTTAAAAGAAGCAAGTACAGAGTCTCTCATAAAGGATCAAGACAAAAGCATACAACAACAAGTTCGTCAACCCGAAGGCAGCTGATGGCTAAGAATATGAGACTCTAAACCGGAGAGCCTGTCCATATAGCTCTGCTCGAACTCCGCCTGCAAGCTAGCTCGGACCGAATCCTCGGAACTGCTCAGGACCTCCGCAGCTTCAGTTCGCAGCTTCATCAATCCCTCCTGCGTTGATCCCAGCTTGTCGAGTGTCCATTCACGAGAACGCTCCAATCCAACCAGGTCCTCGGTGATTATAGCAGCAGACTCTTCAGCACGTCCCAAGGCCTCCTTCAGCCTAGCTATCTCTGCACGAGTAGAATCAAGGGAGCTGAGTAACTCGCCTTTGCTGGTGTCCTTCTTCGCCAGGTTGGCCATCAGCTGCGTAACAGATTGCTCACGGGCCCGAAGCTCGCTGCCGATGGAAGATCTTAAGTCACGCCACTGAGTCATTCTATCCTCTATCTGAGAGGACATGAAAGAAGAAGCTCCACCAGCCTTCAAATCCCTCAACTCTCGAACCTCTGACTCCAGAGCAGTAAAATCAGCAGTGAAGGAATCAGCCAACTCTGGGTGTCCTTCTTCCCTCATCATCAGCATGTGGCGAGAAAAGGAACGCCTGAACTGGTCAAAGCAGTATCCTCGGAGAAGGAGTTTCTCAATCATGCCATTATAAAAGGCGATGAAGAAGCTGAGGTCCGCGCGAAAGATCTCCCTATCAGGATCATAGTCGGCCAAAAGGACACGAACACACTCGTGTAAGGATGATCGAGCTCCTGCGAGCAGTAGTGGGGAAAATTAAGAGATTATCAAATATGGCAAGGAAACCCGAAGGGAAATTCGAAGTATACCTGTACTAGCGGAAGTTCCCTCGGGTGGAGGCACGGTAGACTCTGAGATAACAAGAGGGTTAGCCATGAAGGGTCTATCGACCCCTACAGGCGAATCAGTCGTATCTCTCGGCTGTGGCAAGGAGACATGGCTCCCAAGCAAACTATCAGCCCCAGAAACTGCAGCAGCATCAGGCGCAACGCCTAGTCCTACAGTTATATCTCTTCATTAGTCGGAATGGAAATTTAGGCAAATAAAGAGAATAAGGGTAATAAGATCATCGGCATACCCGCAAGTCCACCATCTTCTAGAACACGAGGAAGGTCGGTAGTTAAGGGAGAATCAGTCCTAGTGGCTGATGATGTACCTGTGAGTGTATCGTTCGTAAAGGGCGGTCCCACAGTTCCTTTGGCGGCCTGTTCAGCCAGCATATCGACTAGCAGCCCAGCGTCAGGACCGCAGAAACTCGGCGCAGAGGCATTCCCCTGGTCTTCAAAACCTACATCATGAAAGGATTCACCCTCAGTCGAGTTCTCTTTCCCCATGATCAAAAGAGATATTATCAGATGCAGGTATACCTGAGTAAGAAGCGGTGGGCTCGACACTATACTCTGGCCCAAGATCAATGTTCAAATCGATGCCCAGAGAACCGTCATGAAGGGCGTCGCACATCTGCTGCACGAAGCAATCCATGTTTTCTGGACTAGGGGATACAGGAGGCAATGGGAGTTCACCTTCTTCAAGGAACTCTGGAACATAAGGCATGGTTACGAATTCCAGAAGGAAGATCATGCTAAAACAATAAAAATGACGGAGGGTTACCTTCCTCCCTGTCGGCAAAGCCTCCGGAATCTACTCCATGAGAGCGTTGATCAACAGGAGGTCTATAGGCAATCTTCTTCCTTTTCAAAGGACCGCCCCTCTTGGAACCGATGGGACGATTGTGCGAAGTTTGTCCACCAAACTTGGATTTCGCACGACGTGAAGCGAGAGGTTCATGGTCATCGGCCGATCCACCTGAAACAACAAGGATTATTTCATGTACCAAAGTTGAGGTGAAGGGAATCAAGAAGCATGACAAACCTGCATCAAGTTCTACTTGGTCGGTGTCTATGCCCATTTCCTCCTCACAAGCTTCATCGCCATCCGCAGGAAGGTGCTCTCCATCAACTCTGCTTGAAGGAGGAGATTGAGCAGGCCTCTTCCCCTGCTTCCGAGCAGCCGTCATAGCAGCCTGAACCAAGTGCTCAGACTCTAACTCCGAAAGGCTCTTCACACCTATGGATTCATAGGCAGAAAGGAACCACTTGCAGCTAAGGAAGGTGATCATCGGTTTGCGCTTATACGAAGGAAGAGCAAACTGAGCCCCGGTGCAACCAACCATGGTCCATAACCACGCTCGTATACCGTCGACAAGCCCTCCCTTAACCTGCAAACCACGGCTCGGGTTCCCAACATATAGTTGGTCGTAGCCAAACTGACGTGCGAAACGGCAGGGAAGGTAAGGCTCGATATGGCAACGGTTCTTCACCCGAAGAACAAGATACCCGATGCGGATGTTTACCAGCCATCGGAAGCAACCGACGTCGAGAGCAGTCCGGTTAGTTCGGGGTTTCTCCATATCAGTCAACTCCTCGCCATAACGTCCAGAAAAGTGAGGAAAGCACTTGAAGAGCTCCCAGTTCCGACAAACTTGAAGTTCTTGTTGTACATCTTCAAACTTCTTCCCAAGCCACCTACTCCTCTCCAACAGTTGTAGGAAAGGAACAGGGGTGTCAACGATGCGGGGAGCTGACATCAAGTCAGGCCGGTGTAGAACGAACCACGCCATCAAATAAGCATAAGGCAGCTCAACCTTTGGACAGGTAAGCTCAGTCGAGGGTTTAGAACCCACATGGGTAAGAACACGAACTACGCCCCTGAGCCCGCAATGAATGCTGGCCACCATCGCTGGAAGCAAGGACAGCTCCCGCCCATAGGCTAACTGGACTGCCGGGAAGAGCACCTCGACTGGTAAGTCATCCGAAGACTGGTATGGAACAACGCACTTCTTCAACCAGAGTGCGAGGTAGCCGGCCAACAGAGACCGAGGCTCTATAGACTTCTGCGCACGACGGAGGAAAGAACGGAACGTGGTCCCGGCGGGAAAAGCTCCCTCGGCGCTGGCAATAGTATAAGAATGAGTTTCATTCTTCTCCATCAGCTCGTTAATAGCGGTGAAGTCCAAGACATCCAACTCACGGATAGGTCCAACGAAATCACCCTCCAGGTTTTGAAACAAATAAACGGCGAACTGCTTCAAGCTGATCTTCTTCTTCGTCTTAGCTGGAGCAGAAGTTTGGAGCAGTGAGGTATGGTAGTGACATGTGAGATCCCAAAGGGTGTCATACATATCAGGGTTATCTTTCTTTAGCAAATCCAACTGCTGGTTGGAAGGAAAGTACTCCTGATACGGGCAATTCCCCATCGGAAGGCCCGAAACCTGGTGCATCTCATGAAGAGCCAGCCCTAGTTCCCCGCCGCTTGTGAGGAAAGTGTTGCTATCAGGCATGTATGTCTCTAACAGTGCCAAAAAGTGGCGGCAACTGACTGGGATCCCGTACATGGTAGCTCGTATGGGCGCATATAACCCACTATCCTTCAGATCCCTCTCCCACCTTCCCAGAACATAGCCGGTCATGCGGGTCCACCACCCCTTGCCCGGCGAAGAAGCCCAACCGTAGCATCGGTAATCCAGTGGAGGTAACTTTCTTCCAAGCTGAGCTAGACGATTCTTCACGGTAAGAGCAGCCGCCGACACCTCGCCTGGGGGTGCGGTGTCGAGACCCATGATCCCGGGGCGAAGGCCGCAAACGGATTGATACCCCAGAGAACCGGGACTCTTATGATGAGAAATGTATCCGCACTGAATGTGGACAGCAGCATTGGTAAGAGACCAGGACATCTGTCGCCCCACAGCCTGTCTCTCTAAGTGAGTAAAAGAACACTGGCGAGGAATGGAGGGAATATATAAAAGAGCTCCCTCGTCAAGGGTTAGCCAATGCTCCTCAGCAAGAGTCAGCGCGGCAGGATCCTCGGTGCGATCCCCGAATAGAAAATCTGGCTTCTTTAAAGCCTCGGTAGAAGTAGCATCTGCGGTGAGGGGAGCATCGGTGATAAGTTGGCGTAAAGAGTGACGCCCTCCATCCTTTATTAGACGACAGAATTCGTCTGAACGATCACGGCCAAACTGCAGAAGTGGATCGATGATCTGCCTGGCGGAAGCTGAAGAGAACGCTTCCTTGCTGCAACCGGTAGGGGCATGGTGAGGGAGACTACCCCCGGGAAAATCGACTGCAACAGAGCATGAAGATGGAGTCAGAAAATTCATGTCATAAAGGCAAGATAAGATTACTTGCGGGATAACCGGAGTGACGATTTCGAGTGTCCTACACCGAGAGGACGGTACGTATTATCACATAGATACCGTGATAATACATACCGACCTGTAAGGTGTAAGACGACACGAGATCGCCCCGATATATCCAAAGACTTGAATTGGCTAAAGCAAAACAAGTCTGAAACCTTAACCCCCGCAGGAGGGGTATCGGTTCTTCCTTCATGACCCGCGAGAGGTCAATCCGGGATACAGAAAATCAAAATCCTCACCCCCATAAAAAGAAGCCGCTGAAGAAGATACAGCGGGAGCCTCCTCCTCGCTGTGCTGCGAGCGGGAGCGACTCCTGGAAAGCTGAGCACGACGAGAAGACATCACAAATCTGCAGTGAAGAGCAGCACATCAGGTACAACATATAATACACGAAATATCAAAAAAGGGGAAATTAAGCACTTGGACTTGAAATCCTATAAACAAATAGGACTTTACAGTTAAAGTCTAATTAAACCTACGAATTTAGTGCACGCAAAACGATAATCGTCGTTTCGCGATAAATTTTGGCGAAATACCCAAAATACCCCCCGTGCTCAAGGCCAAATTCAGGCCAAGGACACGTGTGACTCGGGTCGTGGTCATTATACTTGATCATCTAACATCCCGGTACCCTATAATTCTGATCAAATTTTGCAGATAAGTCCTTTTGCAGAATTTGGTCAATTTTACATATAGGCCCCTCCTCGAACTTTTGGTTTTGCATCCACATGCCTTTACCAAAAATTCGATCAAGAGTTTGGGGTCAACACTCTCTGAATTTCAGCCCCAAATTCGTGGTTATTTTGCAAATTAGACCCCAGAAAATTATATGGGCTGTTTTGCAAATAAACCCCTCCAAACAATTCCTTTAATCCTCTTGCACAAAGCACCCCCTCTCTTGAGGAAACAAACATGAACCCTAATCCCGAATTTCAATTCATGTTTGCACAAAAACCCCACAAAATTTCAGCCACATTTGGCAAACAAGTCCCTCAAATTTCGGCCATCACCTATTTTGCACAAAAAACCCCCAAAGTTTCGGTTCTTTGCAATAAACTCCCCAAGAGTATATTACATACATAATCCCTAGCCTATTTGCAAGCATAAAAATGCAAATTTTACAAAGGAATAAGAGGATGGAGGAGGAGATCTTACCCAAATCAAATAAGTTTCCCTTTGAGCTTGGAAATGGAGGCCGAGACCTTCGTTTGGAAGAGGAGAAAAATCCGGCAAACGGGTACCCACCAAAACCCGAGCTTTCTCGTGATTAGATGTGTTCTTCAAAGCTTTAATGGAGAAGTTTGAGGAGGAAGAAGAAGACCGAATGAGGGAGGGGGCTCGGTTTTGAGGGGGAGAGTTCTCTCTTGAAATTCAAAATAAAGTAGGAGAGGGGGGGACCATGTACAAGTGTACAAAAGGACGAAGTAGAGGGGGGACCAACTAAAGGGACCAAGACACCCCTAGGGGTGTCTTGGCAAAACCGAGACACCCCCAAGGGTGTCTCGGCATTGCCGAGACACCCCATGGGTGTCTCGGCCAAGCCGAGGCACCCCGGGGTGTTTCACCCGGGTTTTTGGCCCCTACGCGGTCTTTCGACCCCCCGGTGCGATGTCTTTGATCCCCGAGCGATTTTTTTCGACCCCCCGTTTGTTTTGTGAACACCGATTCTTCGCTGACGGTGGAAGATATGGAGGAATTACACAAGATAACCCAAGCGGTTCTGAAACCCTAAGGTAGACGCCGGTCAACGCGTAACCTTAGGTCAACGCCGGACAGCGCGTTGCGACAAAAGTCAACACGTGGTGACGAAAGTCAACACGTGATGACAAAAGTCAACCCAAGCGGTTCCGAAACCCTAAGGCGGACGCCGGTCAACGCGTAGCCTTAGGTCAACGCCGGACAGCGCGTTGCGACAAAAGTCAACACGCGAGGACGAAAGTCAACGCGTGACGACAAAGGTCAACCCAAGCGGTCTCAAAACCCTAAGGCGGACGCCGGTCAACGCGTAGCCTTAGGTCAACGCCGGACAGCGCGTTGTGACAAAAGTCAACACGCGAGGACGAAAGTCAACGCGTGACGACGAAAGTCAACCCAAGCGGTTCTGAAACCCTAAGGTGGACGCCAGACAACGCGTAACCTTAGGTCAACGTCATTCAACGCGTTGCGACAAAAGTCAACACGTGGCGACGAAAGTCAACACGTGATGACAAAAGTCAACCCACGCGGTTCAAAACCCTAAGGTGGACGCCGGTCAATGCGTAACCTTAGGTCAACGCCAATCAGCGCGTTGCGACAAAAGTCAACACGCGAGGACGAAAGTCAACGCGTGACGACAAAGGTCAACCCAAGCGGTCTCAAAACCCTAAGGTGGACGCCGGACAACGCGTAACCTTAGGTCAACGTCATTCAGCGCGTTGCGACAAAAGTCAACACGTGGCGACGAAAGTCAACACGTGATGACAAAAGTCAACCCACGCGGTTCAAAACCCTAAGGTGGACGCCGGTCAACGTGTAACCTTAGGTCAACGCCAATCAGCGCGTTGCGACAAAAGTCAACACGCGAGGACGAAAGTCAACGCGTGACGGCGAAAGCCAACCCAAGCGGTTCTGAAACCCTAAGGTCGACGCCGGTCAACGCGTAGCCCTAGGTCAACGCCGGACAGCGCGTTGCGACAAAAGTCAACACGCGAGGATGAAAGTCAACGCGTGACGACGAAAGTCAACCCAAGCGGTTCTGAAACCCTAAGGTGGACGCCGGTCAACGCGTAACCTTAGGTCAACGTCATTCAGCACGTTGCAACAAAAAGTCAACCAAAACCCTCAAGTCAACATGATGTGACGGGGATAGCAAGTTCAAAAGTCAACTCAATGACACGAGCCAAACTCAACTCATCAGCTGTAGACTCGAGACTCCGACGACGGCCAGGCGATAAACGCAGCGCCGGAACAACTTCGGATATTCGACAAAGCACCGGATAAACCGAAGATCGAAGGAGCCGAGAGTTGAAGCGAACCACAGGTCCCTTAGGCCGACTGAAGGCTGGACCAATCATATCCAAAGTATTCCGGTCTCTTCTATAAAAGACACGAGTCCGAAACACTTTGGAGGGGGTATCTGTAGGCATCGAAAATTGCCGATAGGTCCCCACTCACAGCTCGGTGTTAACGATCGACGATCGAACGACGCTACCCAGTTCACAAGAGCTCAAATGACGCCGGTGAGTGACAAAAGCAAACCGACGGATTACGTGAGCCGACAGAACGTCAGAATCACGAGGATACGGGTTGACCGAAAACCCCGCGATCACCGCAATCGGACCAACGCCCGCTGTGCCCCGATCACCCCACGGATAATCCAACCATCGGAGCCTACAGAGCTCGCCGGCACGATTCCAACACATCCGAAATCACTCAAATCCGAGTTCGGACGAAAAGTCAACGGCGAGTCAACGGCAGAACAGCGGCACGACCCCGGGCCGAACCGGGGACACCCAAACAGGTCTCGGCAGGCTCGAGACACCCCCAAGGGGTTGTCTCGGCCAATGGCCGAGACACCCCCCAAGGGGGGTGTCTCGGCCATGGCCGGGACACCCCACATGGGGTGTCCCAGCCTTGGCCGAGACACCCCATGGGGGGTGTCCCGGCCTTGGCCAGGACACCCCTAGGGGGGTGTCTCTCCACTTGGGGTGTCCATATGACCCCTATGCTCTCCCATTAGGCTATAAATAGCCCCCTTAGCCCTCCATTTAGAGGGGCTCTTGATTTTGCTCTGATTTAGCCTTGCTTTGGAGAGAAGAATTTCTGGTCTTGGGATTATCCTCGAGATCTGAAATTTCGGAGTTTGGAAGCGGCGAAGCCCTGCCGGAGCGAGGAGTCTCCACCGTCATTCACCCTTCTTTCCTTAGTGTTGCTCCTTAGCGGTGACACTAAGAAGAGCTATTATCTCGTTTTAGCCGAGATATACGCTTATAACCTCTAGATCTTGCGCGGATCGACGAGGTTCTATTTCTATATCCTACGCGGATAGACGAAACTCTGCCGGATTTTCCCGGAAGGATCTTGAAGAGTCGGCGGTCCACGGATATCGACGTCCCCGTCACAGGCCAACAACCCACGCAAGCGAGACCGTACCAAACCGGGCTCTCGTGTTTATTTTCAGAAGAGTTGTAACCTTTTGTTTTCATTTTTTAACTCTGTTGTAACGCCTGAAGTTGTAACAGATACCGAATCAATGAAAACAGCAGCTTTTCACGAAAACAAGCTGGCGACCATAGTGGGAGCCGCCGACCTCGCTGCCGAGATCGGAGTGACGCAACCGGCCTTCAAGATCCGGGTGAATGAAGAGGTCGAGTACGAGTTCGACCAGCAGAAGTATGAAGGGTACCTCTCCTCCTCCTCCTCCAGATCTGCATCTCCGCATCGGCGCAGGAAGAACCCATCTCCAAAAAGGGCTTGCGGGATCTCCAACTCCTCAATTCAAGACCCCGCCGTCGCTGCTGCTACACTTGCACCACACAACGGCCTTGCGTCGATCAGTGTGGTCAAGAACGTAGATCCAACAGCACCAAAGGCAATGGGTGATGCTGCTCCAACTCCATCAAAAAGGGCGATCCAAAGACGCCGCCAACGCCTCGCTCAACAGCTCGCCAGGGCTAAGGAGTCGAAAGATGGAGTGCGCTATGCAGAAGATCTGAAGTCGAGGCAGCGACAAGAGCAACGGCAAGCAGTCAACCTCCCCTCCAAATCAGAAGCAAACGAGTGGATCCGAGTCAAAAGGAACCGCTCCACGCTCGAGGAGCGAATCAAGAAGCGCCGCGCTCTACTTGCACAGGCCCGGCTCCTCCTGAAGAAGGCAGAGGAGATACAGCAAGGAACGGTGGTCAAAACACCGTCTACAAGCAAACTGGTGTGGGTACGCAAAACAAACCCAACACCTCAAACCAAGAAGGGCAAGATTATCGCCCAGAGTTCAACCAAATCAGAGCCTACTCCTCCTGTACCGGCACCCTCAACAGGGCCAGGTAAAAAAGGGGATCATTCAAGATCCCAGGTTCCTTTGACGAGTCGCCTCGGTCCCTTACCGGAGAACCGAGGAAGAATACCCGTCAAAGAACGGCTGGGACCATTGAAAGGTCCCCAAGTTAAAAACCAGACCGGGGGTCGAATCAATCCCCCCAAGAAAGATGAAAAAGGGAAAGCCCCTATCACCGACCGCACTGAGTTGCGAGTCGAACTGAAAGAGCCCGTTCGATTTCTACGCTCCCAAAAGCGTAAAATTGAACGGGCCACTCTTGAAAAATCTAACCAAGTTTTGCATTCCCAAAGGGAAACACTCTCGTCTGAGGATGAGCGTGTTATACCAAGGGACACCTACCAACACTCTGTAGGTTGCTCCAGCTATCAAGCTGATGAGCTGTACTACAGGGCCGGGGGTGTGGGAAAATCTCGAAAGAGATACATGCAGGATATGGAGTCCCGCTGCCCGTGTGCCAACATTATCAAGGCAGTGCTGTCCGAGTGTTGCTGTGCTCAGACCCCAACAAGAATCTCGGTGTCCGAGAGACTCTCCAAGCCGAAGCGTTTCCACAAGAAGAAACCGCTCTGCCGAGAGGATGAATACTCAAAAGTGTCAGTCAACATGACCGGCAGAGGGGGATCAACACCACGTCTCAACTTGGATCAGCTTGCCGAGGCATCCCGATGCATGACGTGGTTACGGTCGGGAACCATCAAGCGAAAGAATTACCCAAGAGTACATAAGGGACTTTCCCTAGAAGAAGAAGAATCAGATGCTGATTCTGATACCTGCTCCGCCGTCGCATCCGACGACACAACTTCAAGTGCGGGCCAACCTTATGAATCGCTCATGATCAGCGCCGAACAAGTGTCGAAGATACTTGAAGAAGCCCTGGCCAAGCAAAAGGAGAGCTTCAAATTTGAAATGGAGATGGCCATGCAGCGGATGAGGGAGATGCACGATCAACAGATCGCGGCGATGACGGTTCACCAAGGAGAACCGAGCCAACGTAATCCAGAGGAGCATGAACGGGAAGGGGATAATGTCAACGTCCCTCCTGTCAACACCAGCACTGGGGGTGGTCCCGCAGAGGATAATGCAAAAGAGGACCATGTCACCTCACCTCGAAGCCACTCGAAGACCGAGACAAGTGAGGACAGGAAGATGAAAGACCTGGAGAGCAAAATCAACGCCTTGATGAGTGCTCAAGAGGTAAAAAGGTCTGGTATACCCTGCCCCTATCCAAGGGAGTGGGAATCGATCCCATATCCGGCAAAGTTTAATCTGATTAACTTTACGCCGTTTGATGGGAAGGGTTCCCCTACCCAGCATTTAATCTACTTCAAGTCTCATTTAGGAATCATTTCCGGAAATGAGCCCCTCATGGTGCGGTCATTCGTCGGCACTCTTCGCGGAGCTGCCTTCGATTGGTATCGCCGTCTCAAGCCTGGAAGCATCAATGGCTGGGATGACATGGAGGACATGTTTTTAACCAATTTCTTTGATGATGACACC
>BQKN01063141.1:0-32889 GCA_022839385.1 Asparagus kiusianus
CAAGAGAGTTTTATCGGGCGCGGGCAGCCCAAATTTTTTGGGCGCCCACGCCCAAAAAATTTCACTATCGAAAACTTTAGCGACGGACATTTCCGTCGCTAAAGATGTTATTAGCAACGGATATGTCCGTCGCTGAATATTCCGTTACTAAAGAATTTAGCGACGGAAAATATCCGTCGCTAAATTGTGGTTATCCGTCGGTAAATTAGTTTTACCTACGGACTAATAGCGACGGATATTTCCGTCTCTAATACTATAGTTATAGCGACGGAAATATCCGTCGCTATTAGTCCGTAGGTGATATGCTGTTTTCTAGCAGTGGAAGTTGATTAGACTAAACTTCGCCGGATAGGGGATTGACTCCCACTCCCTTGGGTATGGACAAGGAATGCCCGTTTTCTTCACCTCTTGAGCGGACATCAAGGTATTGATTTTGCTCTCGAGGCTTTTGATCTTCAAGTTTTCACTTGTATCTTCGTTGGCATCCTCATTACCACCCCCTGCGTTGATGGGAGGGTCATTGGCATTATGAGTTTCATTTGCACCTGTGTCCTCATCTTCCAGATTGTTCTGGTTACGACGACTTGATTCACCTTGTTGGTTCCTCAGTGCCTGGAGTTGTTGGTCATGCATCTCTTTCATAGTCTGCATGGCCATCTGCATCTCGAGCCTGAAGCTCTCTTGTTGTTTGGCCATGGCTTCTTCGAGCATCTTGGCCACTTGTTCCGCGCTTATCATGAATGACTCGCGGGGTTCTCCTTCGCTGGATACGGTGTTGTCAGACGCAACCGCAGAGTAGGCATCCGATTCCTCATCTTCTGAAGGTGGTCTTATCCAAACCCTCCTATAAGTTCTTCGTGAGATGGCTCCAGACTGCAAACGGGTTAGACGCCGGGATGCTCTCAGAATCGACTCGAGATCATCCCGTGCTAATGTCCCCTTGTTGGTCATGTTAGTGGTGACTCTTGGAAATTCTTCGTCTTCAACCACCACTCTCCTTCGTCGGAAACGCTTAGGTCTTGGCTTTAACGTTTCAGTGCTGAGCCTTTCGAACACCGAGACTCTCTCGGGGACTGCTTTGATGCAGTTACATTCAGACAGTACCGCCCGAATGAGCTTGGCACAGGGGCATTGAGTTTCGAGCCTACGAGGACTTCTCTTTCTGGCTCTGCTCATACCCCCAGCACGATAGTACAGCTCGTCCGTATGAAAGTTGGAGCAACCTATCGCGTGTTGGCACGATTCCTCAGGTATAACGTCATCATCATCAGACGACAACGTTTCCATCTGGGGGCGGACTGCTTTCTTCGGGCTTTCGAGAGTTACTCGCCTCGAAACACGCCTTTGTGGACGCGAATTTTCAGCGTACTCCTGAACTTTGATGCGCAAATTGGCGCGCGCAGCAGCCTTGAACTCTTTGTCATGCTGAAAGAGACAATGACCCCCAGCATGTTGAGTCGTTCGGGGCTTCTTCATCGGGCCCAAACGCTCTTGAACTGGAGTTTTACATCGTCCATTGGGGAGTGGGCCGATGCGCTCCAAAATTGACTTCTTTCTCCGGATGATTCTGTGTGACCTCCCGGAGTAGCCATAGGAATTGTCGGCGACTTTGTTTGGTTCGCCGGAGGTTAAATCTGCTTCGAAGGTGGCAAAGGTTGCTCTTTGGCCTGAATCATCACTTCGGATTTCGGCCTCCAAACTTTGCAGGTTGGTGGCGGTTTCTTCGTTACTTCCTTCTTAAGCTTTCTACGGGCTTCTTAGACTTGAGCCCGTGCTTGCGCTGAGAGTGCGCGGCGCTTGTGAATGCGCTCCTCAAGTGTTGAATGATTCCTTTGACACGGATCCATTCGTTGGTTGGCGGCTTGGAGGAGTTGCCACTCATCTGTTGTTGAGGCTGCTTGCCTCTTCTGTTCTTCAGATCCGTGTTGTAGCGGATCCCGTCCACAGATTCCATTACCTTTGCGAATTGTTTCGCAAGGCGTTGACGTTGCCTTTGGCGGGCTCTTTTTGAGAGAGTCACCACGCCCTCGGCAACGGAGGATTTGGCCAGAGCGGATCTGACCTGGTTGGAAGTTGGAGAGACCTCACCCAATGCAGCTTCGGCATCCAGCGGGGCGAGATCTTCGTTGGTAGCTTCAACTTCTTCGTACCAACGAACTTTTCTCCTGGAGGAGAGATTCTTGGACTTGCGGGGGGAGGTTGATCCGGACGAGGACACGTACTCCTCGAACTTCTGTTGGTCAAACTCGTACTCGACCTCCTCCACGACCGGGATTAAGATCCGCGGCTGCGACGCTCCGATCTCGGCTGTGAGATCGGTGGCTCCCTGTGGTCGCCAGATTGTTCGCGGGAAAATTTGTTGCTTTCTTCATTACTGATTCCATTGTACACTCTTGGTAATTGTTTATCGATTACAAAGATCCGGTCTTTTTATAAGATCCGGTTACAACGAAAATCAAATAAAAAGAAATGAAAATTACAACTTTGTTTCCTTGTTTGTCGAACAAATCGCGAGCTCCTGTTTTGCGGTCACTCGCTTGCGTGGGTTGTTTGCCTACGCCGGGTTTATCCGTGAACCACCGCGAGATCTAGATCCGGTTGGATCTACGCAGTATAACGGGTATTATTCCACCAAGGGAGATAATAGCCGGAGGGATTGTTTCACCAAGGAAACAATCGCTCGAATCTCGGGATCAAAGAACCAAGCTTTGATCCGGAGTATGTACGCGTAGATCTGAGATCCGGTCCTCTCGAACACCTGCCTTATTTGGCGTTGACGATCACCGAGCACCAGATCTGAATGAGGGAGTCCCCGAAGTCCTAAAGTTCGAATCTTTTTATGTTCTGAATCTCCAATCCAGCAGGGCTTCGCCTCCTCCAAAATCCAACCTTTGAAAATGAACACAAGCCCCTCTATTTATAGCCTCTCACTGTGCTCGTATGCACGTGTACACAACACACAAGGGGGGGGCAATTGTCGGCCACCTCAAGGTGGCTCGGCTCATGCCGAGCCACCCTGAGGTGGCTCGGCCTTGGCCGAGCCACCCTGGGGTGGCTCAGCCACCGAGCCACCCTAGGGTAGCTCGGCTTGGGCCGAGCCACCTTGGGGTGGCTCGGTTTAGGCCGAGTCCCCTCCCCGGGTGTTGTGTTCGCCGTCTTTCGGTTGTTTTTTTGTCTGCGATTCGATTCGCTGTTGATTTGGACTCTGATTCGGTTGTGATTCATCCGAGTCCATTCTTGGTTAGAAGACTCATTGACTCCCCGAACCATTGGATTGATTCTGCATGTGAATGGATGCATTCTGTTGTTTGCGTGCGGTTCGTTAGCCTCGTTAGTCCGTTACGTCGCTTATCGCTTGGCTTCGGCGTTGTGGGCTAACAGTTTTGTTTGGATACGTCGCCCGATGGTCCGTTTGTTGAATCAGCGTTGTCGAGCTGTGCTAAGGGACCTATAGGCAATTTTATATGCCTACAGCCCTGTTGATGTCCCTGTTCCTCTCGTGCAGCTGTTGGAGAGGAGCAGATGGCTCGGGAAAACGTTCAGTGATGTGCAACGAGAGCTTCAAGTTCGTAAGAGCTGGGAGTTCTTCAAGTGTTTTCCTCACTTTTCAGGCCGCTATGGTGATGTGCTGATTAATGAGGAGAAACCCAGAACTAATCGGACTGCTCTCGATGTTAGTTGTTTCCGCTGGTTGGTAAACATTCGCATCGGGTATCTCGTTCTCCGTGTGAAGAATCGTTGCCACATAGAGCCTTACCTTCCCTGCCGTTTTGCTCGTTAGTTCGGATATGACCAACTATATGTTGGGAATCCGAGCCGTGGTTTGAAGGTTGAGGGAGAGCTTATTGACAGCGTCCGGGCATGGCTATGGACTATGGTGGGCTGCACTGGAGCCCACTTTGCTCTTCCTTCATATAGGCGTAATCCGTTGATTACTTTTCTCAGTTGCAAGTGGTTCCTTTCTGCCAATGAGTCCATAGGTGTGAGGAGTCTTTCAGAGTTGCAGTCTGAGCACTTGGTTCAGGTCACTATGATGGCTGCTCATAAGGCTGAGCTTGCTAGGAAACAGGGGAAGAAGCCTGCCAAACCTTCTCTCTCGAGCAAAGACGATGAAGAGCTCCTTCCTACTGATGATGATGACGAGACTTCTGAGGAGTAGTATGTGGATATAGACACTGACAAAGAAGAACTTAATGCAGGTTTGTCATGCTCTTTGGTCTTCTTTCTCAATCTCAAATGGTATCAACGAAAGATCTTGTTTACTTAATGAAATGACCCTTATCACCTCAGGTAGGACAGTCGATGATCATGAGTCGCTCGCTTCTCGTTATGCGAGATCCAGGTCTAGCGACCAAGCTCCTACACAGGTTGAGATACGTGGCAGGCCCATGCACGAACGACCCGTTGGTTCCAGGAGGGCTGGTACTCCGAAAAGGAAGAAGACCGCTCATAAACCACACGTCGGTCGGCGCCCCTATGAAGTGGATCTAGGAGACATCGCCGACGGAGAGGAAGGTAATATTTCATCGTTTTCATTGCTTTAAGATGACTTACCTTCTGGGATTCGTAATTATGTTTTATGTTCCAGGATTCTTTGAAGAGGGCGAACTTCTACCGGACCCTGTATTCCCTGGTTCTGATAACATGGATAGCTTCATGCAGCAGATGTGTGACGCCATTCGTGACGATTCCATGGATGTCGATGCAAACATTGATACTGAGCAGGTGAATAGTGTTGAGCACACCATTCCATGTTCAGGTATATCTACATCCGATGATACCCTCCTCGAGTAGTATTTAGAAGAGTTAGGGAATTCATGATTCATTATATTTTTTTTTTTGTGCTTGGTTTTCTTTCAGATTACTTGAAGAATCCAAGCATGGAAAAAGAATCTTCTGTTCCTGATGCTGGTATTTCTGAGCTTTCATTTCTTTCCCCATCTTCTTATACACATATCCAACACTTAAATTATTCTGCAGATGTTGTAATAGAGGAGCC
Organism: Asparagus kiusianus; assembly: GCA_022839385.1. NCBI lineage: Eukaryota > Viridiplantae > Streptophyta > Magnoliopsida > Asparagales > Asparagaceae > Asparagus > Asparagus kiusianus. Next base: position 5,000 of record BQKN01063141.1, read on the forward strand.
AATCGAGGACGAGGCCTTTCATGATGTGGGTTTTGAGGAACAGCGGTGTGCCTCTGCACCGAGTTTCTCGGGACCTGACGCTGGATTATTAGTCGACATGCTTGCTGAGCAGGCCACCAGAAGAACCGTGGGACCACCCTTTGAGAGTGATTCATTCACAAGTATATATCTGATTCCCTTCATTTTGGTTGATCTTTTGACTAATGAAGGATTAATATTACAGCTCCAGTTATTGAGACTGATTCAGTAACGATCCCTGGCATATCTAGTTTACCTCGGAGTGACGAACTTGCAGGTATGCATACGATTTAGGACGTCATGTTCCTTTTCATTTATCTGATTTTTTTTGACTAATAGAGGGGTGTAATCATAGGACCAGCCACTGGGACCGATACCCTTATGACTCCTGGCATTCCCGTTGCATCTGAGGACGATGGACTTGCAGGTATGCGTACGATCTTATCATCCCGATTTTCCTTATTTGTCCAAATTTTCATTTTGACTAATAAAGACGTGTAACTCTAGGACCAGCCGTTGTGCCTGATACCACTACAGTTTCTAGGACTGATAGTTTGCATAAAAGCGGTGTCTCCCCGCCACAGCCGAGAGGTATAACCGATTTTCCTACAGGGGTTGATATACCCTCCATGACTACTCCTGCCGTTATCTCGGAGCCTGTCAGACCTCAGCCCGAGGGGACCTCCGTTGGCGTTGGTATGCTCGGAATTTGCCTTTAAATTTTCTTATCGTATTCGATAATCTCTTAGGTTTCCACACTGTTGCTTGTAGGATCTTGATCCTCTCTATATGAGCATGCCCGCGCCCTTTTGGTTGATACCGATCCCGACAGAGACATTTTTCGTACGGACCTCGGCCTTTTTACCGTCTTTTTTAATGGCATGATCGAGAAGCTTTTTCATCAAGGATATGGCTTCGATCAGTTCAGGCGCTCCTTCTCTCGCCACATGATGATGTTCAGAGAGGAAGGATATCCAGAGTTGGCCGATTCCTTCACTGCCGATTTTACTGTTCTGGAGTCGGAGATCCGAGAGTTGAAGGAATTGAAGGCTAATGGGACTTCTTCCTTCGTGTCCTCTCAGGTGGAGCATAGGCTAGCACAGTGGCGCGACCTGAGGTCTTCCATCGACCGCGAGCTTCAGTCGCATGAGAGTTCTGTTGCGCAGTTGATGGCTACTGTGGCGAGGAAGGATACAGATAGAGCCGGATTACTCAACTCTTTGGATTCCAGTCGCGAGGAAGTGGCTAGGTTGAAGGAGGCCTTGAAGCATGCCGAGGAGTCCGTCACTATTATTGCAGAAGAACTGGCTGGATTAGAGCGTTCTCGTGGACAGGCACTCGAGAAGCGAGGATCCACACAGGAGAGATTGATGAAGTTAAAGAATGAAGCCGTGAAGATCTTGAGTAGTTCTGAAGAATCTGTCCGAGCTGGTCTGCAGGCAGAACTTGAGCAGATTCTTATAGATAGGCTTTCTACTTTAGAGTCTCATGTTCTTAGCCGCCAGTTGCCTTCGGGCTAATAATCTTTTTATTGTACGCTTTGACCTGATCTATTAGTAGAGACTCGGTGTTTGATTCCTTTATGATATTTCTTTATTTATTTTGAACCCAGCAATGATAAGATTTACAGGATTTTTGGCAAACACCCAGCCCTCAACGGGTTTGATATGCCTTTACCGATTACCGTTTGAATCGGGCTAGCATGCGGATTATCTAGATCCGTTCCGCATGTAACGTTGCGCTAAAAGAATTGCCTTTCTTAGACTTAATGCTATGGCTTTGAATACATAGACTTCACCATTTCTTATAGGGAAAAGGTACCCCACACCGCTTATTAGACGATGACTTATCCCTTCTTAGGCTTCGGGATAAAATTCCCCAGGTTTAGACCCTGGTGTCTTTTTCAATCGGCGAAAGACTAAACCAGCAATGCGTGTTAGACATAGACTTTGGGATTTTTGGCAAACCCCCAGCCTTCAACGGGTTTGATGTGCCTTTACCGATTACCGTTTGAATCGGACTAGCATGCGGATTGTCTAGATCCGTTCCGCATGTAACGTTGTGCTAAGAGAGTGAATTCTCTGAGACTTTGTGCTATGATGTCGAATACATAGACTTCACCATTTTTTATGGGAAAAGGTACCCAGCAACGCGTATTAGCCGATGACTTATCCCTACTTAGGATTCGGGATAAAATTCCCCAGACTTGAATTCTAGTGTCTTCTTCAATCGGTAAAAGACTAAACCGGCAACGCGTGTTAGGCGTAGGCTTATCTCTATTTAGGAGTCGAGATAAAGTTCCCCGTACATAGAATGTACGGATTTGAGGTGGAAAATTGTGTCTTTTCTTAGGGTAAATATGGACCGAAAGATGGAAGAGGAAGAATTTTATATTCTATCTCCCAGCATCGAAGAGGAAGAATTTTATATTCTTTCTTCAGTAGGAAAGGAAAAATCGAGGTGGGATCTCCACCCCTAGAATCCGGAAAGATGAGACTAAGAGTGGGATCTCCACTCCGAGAATCGGAAAGATTCAAGTAACCCTAACTTTCATAGGATTGGTTGCTTGATCCAAAAGAGTTCTTCATTTATTGAAGGGAAATTCCAATTTCGACCCTAACTTTTATAGGTTTGGCTGAAAAAGGAAAAGATGAAAGGTTTTCATTTATCGAAAGAGATTGTTCAAACTTAGCCCTAACTAAATGCAAGTTTGACTAAGTAGAGTTGGAGACAATCCTAACTTTTACAGGTTTGATTGCTCAATTTGACAGTGGACCTCTCGTTCATGGAAGGAATCGAGAGGGGAATTTGGCTTTGGTCCTAACTTTTATAGGTTTGACCTGAAAGCAAGGGGAATGGAATACAAGTAGCAGTAGAAATACTAATTTGTACTGGTCACTCAAAGGAGGATTTTGATGTTAAGTGATCAGGACTTAACACGTCAAGCTTTGGAAATTGCCATGAATTGGCGGACTGAAATTTTAGTGGACCCACTGTCAGTTGATTTGATCAATGGGGAATTTGGTAGAAGGAAACATCTTGACATTTGGAGCTTGAATGTGGATATCTTATTTATCACTTTTACAGTGATTGGGTTATCCCTAAGAATACCACATGTGGTGTTCTTCCGGGAACTTCCCGATACATTAGTTATCCTAAAAGTACTAAGGATAGTATTTTTTCAGGAATTTACCATTTATTGGCATCATAAGCCGATCACCCTCCTTGGTGACTAGGCGATATGCGCCATTCGAGTAAACTGTCTCTACTACAAATGGCCCTTCCCATTTGGGTTCAAATTTACCCTTCTTCTTGGAGTTAAGGATCATAGGCCGTCTTTCAGTTAAGACCAAATCTCCTTCTTTAAAACTCCACTGTCGGACCTTTTTGTCAAAAGCTCGAGAAATTCTGGCTTGGTAAAACTCAATATGCTATTGAGCTTCTAGGCGCTTTTCATCGAGCATCTCGAGTTCCTCGAGACGTTTCTGATGTTGTTCTTCAGTCGTCATCTGGGTTGCAAGAGCGATTCGAAGAGATGGAATTTGTATTTCTAACGGGAGGACTGCTTCACACCCGTACACCAAGGAATACGGGGTTGCGCCGGTCGGTGTGCGTACCGTAGTACGATAGGCCTATAGAGCCGCGCCAAGCTTGTCATCCCAATCTCGTTTATTAGTTTTCACGAGTTTTAACAAAAGCTTTATGATAGTCTTATTGAAGGCTTCGGCCAATCCATTCGCTGTGGGATTATAAGCTGTCGATGAGACGTCCTGAATTTTGAACTTCTCGCAAAACCTAATGAAGGCGTTGCTGACAAATTGAGGACCGTTGTCATGTATGATTCGCCTCAGGACACCATGCCGGTAGATGATATGGTGCTTGATGAATGCAATGACGTTGCTCGTTTTAACTTCTCTGAACGGAACGACTTCGGCCCATTTGGAGAAATAATCAGTAATTGCCAGGATGAATCGATCCCCTTTGACCGAAGGGGGATTTATAGGACCGATAATATCCATTCCCCAAGTCTCGAACGGCCATGACGTAACCGAAGGATGCAGATGCTCCGGAGGTTGGTGCATATAATTCGCATGTACTTGACACGCATGACACTTTCGGGCATATGCGACTGCTTCACTCATCATAAGAGGCTAAAAATATCCCATTCTTCTGATGCAATCATAAAGCTTGGGACCGGGTTGGTGCGCACCACAAACCCCTTCGTGTGCTTCCTTAAGGACTTCTTCAGCTTCTTTTGTCGATAAGCAACGCAACAGCAGGCCATCATACCCCCTGCGGTATAACGTTCGATTCTCCGTATTATAGTAGAACCTTGATGCTCTTCGTCGAATCGAATCTCTTTCCTTCACGTCTTCTGGTAAGATTCCATGCAAGACATAATCGATGATGGAGAAACACCAATCTCGGGGTTCGAGTTCAGCCTGAGTTGCGTGCACCTCTTGAACATCTTCTTCTTTGTCATCTTCATCGTAAAGTGGCACTAAGAGTTGGTGAGTTCTTACCGTAACAAATTGTTCCGTCCCGGGAGGCTGTGCCAGAGATACAGCTAATGCTGCTAACGCATCTGCGTAGGTGTTCTGTAACCGCGGAACGTGCTCGATGAAGAATCCTTCAAATGATTCCGCTATTTCCACCGCCATCTTGTGATATGGTATTAAATCCTGACTTCGGACTTCATATTCTCCTTGGACTTGCTTGACTATTAGCTGAGAATCACCAAAAGCCTCAAGATACTTAACTCCTAGCTCTTTAGCGAAATTGAGTCCTATAATCAGTGCATTATATTCGGCTACATTATTCGAGCATGGCTCGGTTAACGAGTAGGCTCGAGGCATCACATGTCTTCCTGGGGAAACTAAAACAACTCTAACTCCGGAGGAGACCTTAGAACATCCAGGAGTACCTGTTACAATAGCTGCTCGGGAAGCGCCATCGAAGTACAAACGCCATACTTGTTGGTGCGAAGTTGTGTTGACTTCGTGGGTTTCATCGGGTAGGTCGTCATATATCTCAGCGGCTCCGTAGTTGGATTAGCTGCCAGGAGATCACAGATAGCCTGTCCTTTTACTGACTTCTGTTGTTTAAAATGTAAGTCGTATTGGGACAAGAGCAAGGCCCATTTTGCTAACCGCCAATTCATGAAAGCTGGTTGTGTCATGAATACCCGGACTGGGTTAACTTTAGAGATTACATAAATAGTCTGTCCGACCAAGTAATGCCGCATCTTCTGAATTGCGAACACCAGGGCGAGACATTCTCTCTCGATCATGGGATACCGAGATTCAGCGCCTACCATGGTTCAGCTTAAATAATATACCGTCTGCTCATGACCGTTATCGTCATCTTGTGCAAGCAATGCACTTAATGAGTGGATCGTCGCCTTGACATAAATCAAGAACGGTTTGCCTGATTTCGGTGCGATGAGTACGGGAGGTTTTGAGAGATATTCTTTAATACTCTGGAATGCCTTTTGACAAGCGTCATCCCATACAAATGACACGCCCTTCTTTGTGAGCTTGGAGAATGGTTGGCATTTTCCTGAAAGGTTCGAAATAAACCGACGGATATACACCAACCGCCCTTGTAAACCTCTGAGTTTCTTAAGGTTTCTCGGAGGTTGTAACTCATTAATTGCCTTTACTTTATCGGGGTCGATATGAATACCTTTGGTGGTGACGACGAATCCAAGGAATTTACCGCTGGACATCCCGAGGAAAGACTTGGTAGGATTCATTTTCAATTGATGAGTCCGCATCAGATCGAACATGGTCTTTAAATCTTTAATATGGTCATTCTTGTCACGACTTTTCACAACCAGATCATCCACGTAGCATTCGACAGTCTTTCGGAGATGCTCCTGAAAGATCTTTGACATGGCTCGCTGATATGTAGCACCTGCATTCTTTAAGCCGAAGAGCATAACTGTGTAGCAGAAGACGCCGAGGGGCGTTCTAAATACGGTATGCTTTTCATCATCTGGATGCATCTTTATTTGGTTATAACCAGAGAAACCATCCATGAAAGACATCCTCTCGAACCCACACGTATTGTCGATGATAACATCTGTGATGGGTAGAGGAAAATCATCTTTTGGACAGGCAGCGTTGAGGTCTCTAAAATCAATACAAACCCTGATTTTCCCGTTCTTCTTAAGGACCGGGACAATATTAGCAAGCCACTCGGGATGTTGCTCTTCCCTAACGAAGCCCGAGTCAATAAGCTTTTTAACTTCTGCCTCGATTGCCTCCATCATCTGCGGACGGAACCGTCTTTGTTGTTGTTTGATAGGTTTGACATCTGGCTTAATATTGAGACGATGCACTGCTACATTCGGATCGAGTCCTGGCATGTCTTCATAGTTCCAAGCGAATACATCGATGTACTCCCTGATAAGAGAGATTAACTCCTCTTTCTCCTCGGGTAGGAGACTGTCGCTAATGAATATCAGCTTCGGATTTTCCTCACTTCCCATATTCACTTGGACTACTTGATCTTCGGTAGGAGGTTCTCTTTGTTCGAACCTATCACCATACTGCATATTTAAGTGATGAACCCAAGGATCTTCCCAAGTCGGCATCTGATCGTCTTCTTCTGTTGTCGCTGGATCAACCGTAGCCATGTTCGACATTAGCTTTTTAAACATTTCCCCAAGACTAGCGTCGGAATCCCAAGCCGAAGAGTCAGAAGAATATCCGTTTCTAGCTTTGTTAGCAATTTGATCGATGACTTGCCAGCAACACTCGTCGTCGGATGAGGAGACATAACCTAGACCTCTTTTGTGACGATAATAATCATCGGGTTTTCCTTTTGGTACATAAGCCATCCGAGGCGGAGCTCGCGGACCTCGACCAAAGCAAAGACCCTCTCCTAGCGTGAAATCATATCCATACTTTTCCATCATATTGCGCGATTTCGCATCATATCTGAATAGATGAGGGGCAGGTTTATCATCATCGTCTTCCTCATCCAAGAAGTGGTCTGGTGACGGAGATTCCCTTCCTTTACCGTAGACGACTTCCTTTTCACCCACTGTCTTTGCAGGAATGACAAGCGTCGTTCCGAATGGATCCTGTACCTGTTTTTTAGTCATGCAAAATGATTGAAGTGGCATGTACAAGTCATGGTTATCATACAATTCTTTAGTGATATTATCGAGACACGACGAGTATTCTAAATCTTCATTTATTGATATCTCTTCGGCAAGTTGCCAGTTACAACTACTTTCCGATGATTTATCATCGTTAAGATTGATTACAATAGGTACAATATCATTAAGTATAAAACTACCATCATAATCAAACCCAGCTTCAGTATCAGCTTCATCCCTGCTGTCCGTTCCTTGGGCCGATGGTTCAGTATCGGATTCGGCGCCGTATAGAATGGAATCGGTAAAATAGTTTTCCAATCCCTTAAACGGTTGCTTATCTGCGACCACCGTCTTGACTTTATTATTAGTGTCCACATATTTGAGGCACTGATGAAGAGTTGACGGGACTATAAGATTACCGTGGATCCAAGGTCGACCCAACAGTAAGTTATAGGATGTTTCCGCGTCAATCACATAACAGGTGACTTCTGACTTTAAATTCCCGATCTGGCATTTTATTCGAATCTTTCCCAAGGGTCTGGACCCGCTGGTGTTGAATCCGTAAGTCATAGTGCCAGTGGAGGCTAGTTTGCTAGTCGGTATTCCGAGATGATGCATCAATCGAAATGGCATGATACTAACAGCGGAACCCGGATCGACTTGAATCCGGTTGACCATACTGGAGCCAATGTGCCCGGTGAAATACAAAGGCCGATCATGCTTTGAGTTCTTCGTCTGCATGTCTTCCTTGGTAAAAGAAATGCAGGGGAAATGATGCGCCGCGAGATTGCAGTGTTGAACTGACGACTCTGGTTCTTCAGCAGACGGCTTGATTCGAGTCAGGAAGGCTTCAGAGTCACTCAAGGCTTCCTGCAATGCTTTCCTTGTGTCCTTTGAAAGACGCAACAATTCGTATAAGGTTATCCTAGCTGGTATATTAGCTAACTGTGCCATGATGTCGAAATGGGGCGGAGAGCTTGCACTTCCCAGTTTGTCTCTCCCAATCGGATGATTGAATCGAGACTGCCTCGGGTTTTGGGCTTCTTGGCGTACAGGCTCTTTCCCTTTCTCCTTTTGCTGGACTTTCTCCGTAGCTACAGGTGTTGGGGGAGTTGCGACAATTCCCAGTTCTGCTAATGTCTTGGAAGGAACGGTTTTGGTCCCCCCCTGTTTGGCCAATTGCTCGGAAGCATCCGGGTATTTGTAGTGATACTCATTCCCGCTCCGGGTTACAAAGGCCTCTTGCTCATCTTCAGAAAGCGGGAAGGCTGAAATTTCTTCGTCGTCTTCTCTTGGAATAGCAGAAGCTCCATAACAAGACTTCTCTTTTCCTTTTGACCTTTTCTTGGAAGAGGCTCCAGTCCATTGTTCATCCTCAATCAAATCCGGATGAACCCAAAGAATCTCGCCATTCGGGGCTGTGTGTGGTACAAGTCCTTTCTGGCGTTGTTTGTGAGGATCATCGTTCACCGTCTTCACTGCTGCATTTATTACCGGCTCATGTTGGAACCAGTTCACGGGAACAGAACCGAAGCTGATCGACACTGCATTTGCACCCACTTTCTTCTCCTTAGGTTGCTTCATAGTGATGACCCCAACATCGATTAAAGCCTAAATTTTGTCCTTGAGGGCGTAGCATGCCTTGGTAGGATGATGCACCGCTCTGTGGAATGCACAATACTTTGGCTCATTGACCCTTTTAGCATCTTCCTGATCCTGGATCGGAGGCAACTTGATCTTGTTGTTCTCGATAAGGTATTTAAAAATTCCGGGAACTTCATCCTCCTTGAACGAATAGACCTTTGGGAATTTCGGCTCCGCGGCCTTTTGCTTCTGGGGCTGTTGCTGCCACCTTGATTGTTGAGGCTCTTTTTGTTGTTGCTGTTGCTGTTACGCCTGCACTTCGAATGTCTGGTTCGCGTCCACTGCATTCGCTTGTGCCTTTCCCTTACCCTTAGGGACAAAGTTTTGTTGCTGAGCGTTATTTGTTATTTGACCTCTTTCCGCTTTCTTCCTTTTAAGGAATCGCTCGGCTCGTTCTCCCCGCACTTTTAAGTCCTTCCAGGTCTTCGGTGGTGCCATTCCCATTGCTTTGAGGATGTCCAACGAAAGATTATTGTGACAAGTCTCGAGGATAAAGTCTTCGCTGACCGGATCCCTACAGTTTATTGCTTTGTTTCGGAATCTCTTCACAAAGTTTTTGACCGTCTCACCATTTTTTTGTTTCTCATCAAATAGCGTGCCGATTGAAATCTCGGTGTCATCGTCGAAGAAGTTTGTCAGAAACATGTCTTCCATGTCATCCCAACTACTAATACTCCCCGGCTTGAGGCGGCGATACCAATCGAAGGCTGCTCCGCGAAGAGTGCCAACGAATGACCGCACCATTAAGGGTTCATTTCCGGAGATTATCCCTAAATAAGATTTAAAATATATTAAGTGTTGGGTAGGGGAACCCTTTCCATCAAACGACGTGAAGTTGATTAAATTGAACTTTGCCGGATATGGAATCGATTCCCACTCCCTTGGGTATGGACATGGTATGCCGGACCTCTTCACTTCTTGAGCATTCATCAACGCGTTGATTTTACTCTCCAAGTCCTTCATTTTCTTGTCTTCACTCGTATCTGTCTTTGAGTGATTTCGAGGAGAAGTAACATGGTCCTCCTTTGTGTTATTATCATCCGAAGGGCCACCCTCATTATTGTTGTTGACAGGAGGGATATTGACATTATCCTCTTCCCGTTCGCTCTCATCTTGATTCGGATTATTGCGACGACTGGGTTCTCCTTGGTGAGTTGTCAGCGCCGCGATTTGCTGGTCATGCATCTCTCTCATCTGCTGCATGGCCATCTCCATCTCGAATTTGAAACTTTCCTTCTGCTTAGTTAGGGCATCTTCAAGCATCTTGGTTACTTGTTCGGCGCTGATCATAAACGACTCGTAGGGTTGTCCCGCGCTCGATGCCGTGTCATCGGACGCTATAGCCGAGCAAGAATCTGAACCAGTATCTGACACCTCCTCTTCTAAAGGAAGTCCCTTTTGCATCCTTTGGTAATTCTTTCGCCTATTGGTCCCTGATCGCAACCGAGTCATACGCTGGGATACTTCGGCGAACTGATCTGAGCTAGAGTGTCGTGTCGATTTCCCTCTGCCGATCATATTAACGGACACTTCTGAAAATTCATCATCTTGGTGGATAGACTTCCTCCTGCGGAAATGCCTCGGTTTGGCCTCGGACGCCCTGGTAGAGATTCTCTCAAACACCGAGACTCTTTTTGGGGTTTTAGAATAGCAGCATTCCGATAATACCGCCTTGATTATGTTGGCACACGGGCAGTGAGACTCTGTGTCTTGAGTGTATCTCTTTCGAGACTTATCCGCACTCCCGGCTCTATAGTACAACTCGTCAGTTTGATGACTGGAGCAACCCATAGAGTGCCGGCATGACTTCCCAGATATGACACCATCATCATCTGACGAATGTGCCTCCCTCTGGGGATATGACGCTTTATTAGCGTTTTCAAAAGTCGCACGTTCAAGTTTACGCTTCTGCGAGCGTGAAAACCTAATGAGCTCTTGAACTTCGACTCGCAATCCAATGCGATCGGTAACAGGGGCTTTCCCTCTGTTATCTTTCTTAGGGGGATTGGTACGACCCCCAGTCTGGTTGGTTGTTTGTGAACCTTTCAATGGTCCCAATCGCTCCTTGACGGGTGCTTTACCTCGATTTTCGGGTAAAGGACCGAGACGATTCTTCAAAGGAATTCTGGATCTCGTGGGATCCACGTTCTTTCCTGACTCCGTCGGAGGTGCGGGGACAGGGGAAACGGGATCTGGATTTGAAGTAGGCTGGACGATAACTCCGTCCACTTTTTTCTTAGGTGCTGGTTTTGTCTTTGGCACCCAAACCCGCTTATGTGTAGGCGGCTTCTTGACCGTCTCTTCTTTCTGCATCTCTTCCGCTTTCTGCAGAAGGACTCGGGCGTGCGCGAGCAATGCGCGGTGTTTCTTGATTCGCTCCTCAAGTGTAGAGCGATTCTTCTTGACACGTACCCATTCGTTTGTCTCCTCCTTAGAGGAGGTGTTGGCGGTTTGCCGTTGTTGTTCTTGGCGTTGCCTTGATTTTAGGTCCTCTGTGTAACGGACCGTCCATTGATTCCGTGGCCTTGGCCAATCGTCACGCAAGACGTTGACGCCGTCTTTGGCGCGCCCTTTTTGACAAAGCTGGAACATCTTCAGCAGTTACCCCCATGGCGGAGGGCAGTTCTGGATCTGCAGCCTCGACCTCTTTGGATGCTGCAGGGATGCCACGGGGCACGGGTGCAGCAGCGGTGAGGGGATCTTGGATCTTCAATCCCGAGGTCCCGCGAACGTCCTTGGAAGAGGAGGTCTTCCTGTGCCTGTTTGGAGAGGCGGATCTGGAGGAGGAGGAAGAGAGGTACTCTTCAAACTTCTGTTGATCGAACTCATATTCGATCTCTTCATTCACCCGGATCTTGAATGCCGGTTGCGTCACGACAGCCTCGGCAGCAAGGCTGTTGGCTCCCACTGTGGTCGCCAATTTGTTTTCGGTGAAAGTTGCCTTCATTGTCGAACTCATTATAATAAAGTTTGATTACAAAGAATTTGAGATATTCAATTAAAAAAAAGAATGAAAGATTACAACTTTCTCGAAAATAACGCAAGATTCGTTCGTCGTCTCTTGCTTGTGTGGATCTTTAGCCTGTGACGGGGATGTCGATATCCGTGGACTACCTGGCAATCAGATCAGGTTCAAAGCTTCGTCGATCCGCGAGGAGATCTAGAAACAGAAGTGCCTATCTCGATAAAAGCGAGATAATTGCTCTTCTTAGAATTACCACGACAGGATAATCCTAAGGATCGGGTACGGGTGATGCAGATCTGAAGACTCTCGATCTCTTGCGTTGAAGAACTCGATCACTTTTCAGTTCGGCAGGGCTTCGCCAATTCTCCAAAACTCCAGATCTCAAAAAATGAGGGTCTAAGGCTTGTATTTATAGGCTTGAGGGGTTAACGAAGCGGTTAAAACCACCCAAAAGCCCAAATCTGCATTGGAGACACCCCAGGGTGTCTCCACCTGAGCCGAGACACCCTAGGGTGTATCGGCCTTGGCCGAGACACCCAAGGGTGTCTCGGCCTTGGCCGAGACACCTTAGGGTGTCTCGCTTGGCCGAGACACCTCTAAGTGTTGAGACGCCGCTTTTTCGTATGTTCGTTCGTTTCCGCCGTAACTTCTTCGTCCGAACTCGGATTTAAGTGATTCGAAGCACGTTGGAAAGCCGACGAGGAGTTCTATCAGCTCCGATGGTTGGATCATCTGTAGAACGAATGAGACACGAAGGGCGTTGTTCCTTTTTTGTAAACATTGTAGGGCTCCCGATTAGCCTGTACCTTCGTTATTCTGAAATTCTGTTAGTTCATGTAGTTTGTCGATTCACTTCAAGCGTTCACCGACATCAATTGAACTCCTGTGAACCGGATAGTGACGTTCATCGTCATTCCTTAACACTGAGCTTTTCGTGGAGACCTATAGGCAATTTTCGATGCCTACACCTATTTTTATGCATAAAAATACGTTTTAGGCTCAAAATCCGAAATAAAACTCAAGAAAACTATACAAACAGTGGGTGTAGGATTTGGCGAGATGTTACTCGCCTCTGAAGTGCTGTAAACTCCTGAATCCGATGAGAGGACGATCCCATTCGACAACACCACAAAGATCCACCGAAAACTCCTCCAAAACTCCTCCAAAATCACCAAAACGAACTAGGGTTTGAGGGGAGAGAGAGAGGCTAGGGTTTCTCTGGGGTTCTGATGGGTTTTTGGGTTGGTTTCGGGTAAAATAGTATATATATATATTTCGGTTAAAACCCGAACAAAACCCAACCAAACCCGCAACTAAAAGAAAACCTGACATCAGCCCGTCAGTCGACTTATTGGTCGACTCATCAGTCGACTCATTAGTCGACTCATGAGTCGACTCATAAGTCGACTGAGCAAACACTAAATCCAGATTTCGTGCATGTTTTAATGTACAGCCCAAACAAATGCACGAAACTCTATGAAACCACACTCATACATGTCTAACAACTTGTTACCAAGTATATCTATGACCTCAAGTCATTTATCACAAATAAAATTATTTATTCACTAATAATTCATATATACTTCTAACAAAATACGGGGTTCTACAATCGAGCTCAACACCAAGTGTACGGGACTAGTAGTCCCGTACACTTCGAAAAAACTTCACTGCTGCAAAACCGATCCTTTTCAGGAAAAAAGGTCGATTTTGCTCATTAAAAATCTAAATGGTCAATTTTGCTTAATAAATTTAAAAAAGGGGCTTTTTTAAAAAATTGTCCATATAAATAAGGTCGATAACAAAGAATGAATCTCCTTGTAATTACTTGACTGAGATTTAGTCACATAATCGTATAAAGAGAACCTTCTTGCATGTCAAATGACATTCTTGTTCTCAAGTATGAATATATAATATAAATATTATTAGAAACACGACATACAACAAGGCAGAATATGCATATCGTGACTATTAATCAAAATTAGAAGAATACCTAGAATGATTTCCAATCCTCCACGATATTGTCTCCTAAGAACTAACTGAAAAGATCTTCCTCAAGAGAAAAAGGCTCCAACTGAAGTTCATCGGTCATTGAAGATGAGCAATATTAAGAGCTAGGTTCTCAACTTTCTATTTTTCTCTATTCTATTCTTCATCTTATTTTCATAAGAATTTTTTTTATATCTTCATAAACTACTTATGAACCTTATATATAGGATCAGACTAGCCTTATAGATTTTAATTTCAAACAATTTATATGTATTCAAAACTTTATCCAAAATAATTAAAAATAGAATAGAATTATTTAAAACCTCTATTCATAATAATTAAAGATAGAATAGAATTTACATTGCATGTAAATCTCTTCTAATTACATCAGTGAGACCAAATGGGTCCCACGCCGAGAACCAATTATTAGTTTAATTAATAATTTTAATTTAGCAGTTAAATCCCTATACGACCAATTGTTCATAAAAGCTCTTCTATAATATGGAGTTAATTGTTTATAAATAATATCTCACATTCAGTTCCCTCCAGTGTCATTTATTTTAGACAACTCTTTTGAGCAGGAGAGTTCACCTATCCGCTCATGCCTAAATCATAATTCCTGCAAACATAAGTAAAAATCATTTTGAAACATCAACTATTTTATTTTATAAGCAAATAAATTTTGAAAAAATATTTTCCAAAACCACTCGCCAATGAAAATTCAAGAACTTCATGGGAATACATAATAAGTTAACTTATTATAATGGGCATATTGGATTCCTATCTGGATATCCATCATTTTCATAAATGAATTTTAATAACTCCACGTTTTAAGCTGTGTAATGCTTGCTAAGCAAACTTAATTATCATATCAAAGAATAGTAAATTATCAAATCAGAAATGACTAATATCATCAAGTCGAAGGAGCCATGTAATAATTTGAATTTTTTATGTCTTCGGTGACTCGTCCTAATTAATCCAAATACGATCTAGTGTTACACACATCACAATGCGTACTTATAACATGCACTCGGGGGATCCCTATTTTCTGTGGTTGAGATTACCAACCACCACATCTCACATATCGGCGTCATGCATAATAACATGTTATAACAAAATTATCCTTTATTGGTTATAGGTTAAACACAAGTTTAAAAAATCCCTAAGTTAGATCATATCTTTAAGCAAGTGACCATTACAATTCATGATCTAACAATATAATTTTTTTAAGGATAATATAACAATTATGAAAATAATACCTAAATTATATGTGCAACAATTAAATCTATATTAATACTTAAGAATATTACATAAAGTATATTAAATGTTGAAGAACATATTATTATCATTACAGCAAATATTACTATCTGTTATAATTGGAAAGTGATATCTTCATTGTTTAAAGGGAATTGGAGAACATCATTGCCTCAGACAAGAAAAAGAGCCCAAAATCAAATATAATGTACCGTTCGGGAAAGGGTTAAGTGAGGGGTTAAGGAGACTTAACCCCTTCTTAACCCGCCAAACACAAAACATCTATACAAGAGTTAAAGTGAGTTAACCCTCCATAATTTGCAAAACATAAAAAATATAGAAGAGTTAAGGTAACCCCTCTAGACGGATTAAAATTAGTTAACCTCTCAAAATGAGGGGTTTGCTAATACTTCTATTTAGAAGGATTAAGAATTAATCCTTCTAATTATAAAGTAAATAGTCAAAATCATTATTATTCTCAAACACTAAAACTGATCACAAATGCTAAAATAAAACTTATTTAACGGGTTAATAATCTAATCATTCATATTAACGAATAAGCTAAGTACATTAATCTTTCTCTAACCCATCTTCCTTAACCCTTTGCAAAACGGGAAGTATAAACTCATTATTAAAGGAAACGCTGGTTTGTTGACAAAGAGAGAACTGATTAGGAATATTTGAGACAGTGAAAGTTCGGGAACATTGTCACACTGTATATAGTCAACACAAAGACAAAGTACACATTAACATGTCTGCCTTCGTGCTCAGCATTTAGTTTTGAATATGCATTGTTGGGACCCATTTTTTTCGATATTTGCTCTATAATCATTTACCTAATTAGCTAGGCTTCTGATTTTATATAAACCCTAGTTCCTCTTTAGCTAGTAGACATTGACCTTAGGCATATCATGAGCATCCTAACCTTATATTGTATAGCCTCCTAATAACAGAATAAACAAGATGTATTTTGTTTCTTCCAACGCAACGGTCAACAACTAATATAAAGATTACATTAATTTGACGTGTCAAGATGAAGAAACTACCCTCTGCTCCGTGTTAAGGGGGTGTTTGTTTAAAAAAAAAATTGGCATATAGGGTGGGATTTCAAATTTTAGGATCAAAAAGTGGATTTTTTTAGAGTTTTGGAATTCCATGTACTTTGTTTGTTTCAAAACAAATTTTAGAATATTGAATCCTCAAATACTTTTTAACTAATATTTTTTGGCATTTGTAAAATCCCACATTTTATAGAGGATGTGGGCTGGATCTCTAACAAAACACATTCACCTCAGCTCCTTATCCTGAAGACCGATCTCAAACCCAACCCTATACTCACCGCTCTTCCATTTTCGTCTCCCTCCTCTTTTACCCGCCTTCTCATCTCCCGCACGAAAACTCTAGATGTTGTCTGTTGTCTCCTCGTCTACGATGCCACCCCCTCCCTCATCTCCACCCTCAATTTCAGCGGGCTCCGCCTCTTCCTCAGCGTCCCTAACCCCCAACTCCACCGCCTTGCCTCTCCTCAACTCTCCCTAACGTTTTGGGGGTAAATTGATTTGGGAATTCTATTGTTTCAACCGAACTTCTTTCTGCCCGAACAGTTCTCTGACCAACTAAGCCTCCTCCTCGGCAGGTAAAACTCGTTCCCTTTCTTCATAAATTAGGGTTTCTTTGTAAATTTGATGGATTTGGTGAAAATATTTAGGATTTTTTGTGAAATTATTTTGTGGGTTATATATGAAATTGATTTAGGTTTGGTCAAGTTTGTTTGGCACAATTATTAGACTGAAATTTGAGGCAGTAGCTTTGTATTGTTAGTCTCTAGACTAAGGGGGTGTTACTTTTTTTGTGAAATTAATTTGTGGGTTATATATGAAATTGATTTACGTTTTTGTTTGTATTTGTCTGCTGGTTTGCAATGAGACAGTAGCTTCATTATAACTTGATTGCTTGATTGCAAATAAAAATTTTAATCTAGGGCAATACTTTATTAAATAACCATATACTTATTATTTGAGCTACTCTACATCTTTTGAGACAAATGTGTCTGTTCCTGCCATTTAATCAGTTAATTTCTTTTTTAAATAAGAAAAAAGAGCATACTCCTTTCTTGTGCACATGTAGGTTCCTTTCTTGTAACCTGTAAGTATGACTATATAAGCTACTTGAGTTCTGCCTGTATAAGGTGCTTAACATTTTCCCTATTGAGTTTTTCCCTATGCAACTTTACGATACATAATTTAGCTAATAATTATGAGGTGTGGAGTTTTTTGTTTCCCTTTCAAATGTAGCTGAGTATTTACAAGTCAAAATTGTCTTCTTGGAGATTATTAACATTTTAATTTGTGGAAATGAAAACTATTCCGTATGTAGTTTGTTCAGTCTTTGATAAACTTTGTTATGAATTAATATGTTTCTTTTGCAGGTTTATATAAATATGGTTGGATATGATACTTGATAGCAACCTACATTGCACAATATGTATTGGTATGACTACTTTATATTATTCAATTTGGGCAATAATGATGGTCTTAGTTATGAGAATGCAATCTATAATGTTTTGCTATGTTTAGGTAGGGCAATCTAGGATGAGAATGCAACCTACATTGTATTTACAATATTAGGTGAGACAATCCATTCATGTGATTGCAACCTGCATTGCATTTACAATGTTAGGTGATGCAATCCATTCATGTGATTGAAACCTACATTACAACATCATTGTTAGATGAGGCAATCCATGTATTCAATTTTAATACCTATATCTGAGGCCCTACCTTGGTCCTATTATGAGTTTTCTAATGGTTGTTTGTCTTGGGTCCATCTTGCTTGTTTGCGGCTGTCAACTTTTTCATATATCCAGCTTGTTTGTATACTTTGATGGCTAATGCTGGTTATATGAGCTTGGTTGTATACTTTGATGGCTTTCTTGTAGGTGAGACTCATTCTTGTATGCTTTGATGGCTTGCTTGTAGGTGAGACTCATTCACTAGTTCAAATGAACTATCTTAGCTGATATTGCCTTAGTGATATTTTACACGAATTCAGAAGTGTTGTTTTACACATAAGTTCACTACATTGTTGGCTTGCCTGGACAGATTGCCTACAAAGGCTAGACTTCATCATATTGGGGTTCTGGATGAGAACTCATGCTTTTTTATGGAGTGATGGTTGAGAACAGAGACCATCCGTTCTTCCAATGCTCCTTCAGTACGTAAATTTGGGAGTTTGTTATGGATTTTGTGCAGGAATTCAACCCTCCATGTAGGTGGTTGGACATGATTGATTGTATGATAGTTTGGAAAGGGAGCGAGAGCATCAAGAGGGTGAAGAGAGCAGCGGCTGTTGCGTGCTTATATGATGGTTGAACAGAGACCAGTTGTTCTTCCAATGCTCCTTCAGTATGCAAATTTGGGTGTTTGTTATGGTTGAGAATAGAGCATGGGGTAAAGATATGAAGATTTCTCCAGAATTTATGACTAAGTCTTGATCAGGAATTCTATATTGTTGAGCTATAGAGTCTGGAATGGTTAGAGGATTGTACAGGTTTATCAATTGTCAGTGTAGGTTTTTTATTTACCTGCTGAGTATTGTTTGTGTATGTCACTTGTGTTATATTTACTATAGTTGGTGTATTTTGATCCTTGCATGTATTGGTAAGAATCAAATCTGAGTCTGTTCTGGTATTGGTGTGTTTGATCTTTGGCTTGTAAGGATTCAAACGTTGAGTGTATAATTTGTTTGAACTTCACTGATGATTGGTGAAATGTTAAATTGCTTACTTACCATAAAAAAACCCCAAGAGGTAATATTTTTTTCTTGTGTAAATGAAAGTAAGTAATGATATGACTCGTTTATGTATATGTTTATGTAAGTAATGTTGGTCGTTTTATTTGATAACGAATGATTGTGGACAGATAGGGAAAAATGAGGAGGTTGCAGTTAAATTTTGATTTTTCCCCCTTCCTATTCTTTGGAAATTTGTATTTGATTTTTTTTTTATAGGGGGTAAGCTCACCAAAGTTCTTATATTCACCATTTATTATTTTGGTAATCCTAAAACTTGTTTGTTACAAGTACGGATTTCAAATTCTAAAATTTGTAATGCTACAATTTCAGTTTGAAACAAACAAGAATTTACAAATTATAGCATCCCAAATCCCATAATTTTGATGAAACAAACAAAGTTTAAGTAATCCCAACCCATAACAAAACACCATTGGATTTCAAATCCCATGGTGAAATTCATATCCTAAAATTATAGGATTTGAAACAAACACCCCCTAATTGGATTAATGGTATACCAAATATTATCTATTCAATATGGGGTTTTGAAATTAATATACTAATATAAAGATTAATTTTCTTTTGATATCATTGATGGATGAAATAAATGGGCTGTCATGTTCCTTCATGGAATTATGAGGCATGGTTCATACAGCAGAATGTTGCATGATCTAGTAGGATATAGGCGATGACTAGCTTGAGAGAGCGATGTAGGGTACGAGAGGCATCCGGAGAGGAGTCCGCTTGGCATCGTCACGAGTTAGAAGAATCTGACCGTGAGGGGACTAGACGAGCATCAATGATAAATAATAGTCGAGTTCTAAATAATACTATATCTATCGAATTAGTTAGGAAAAATTGATCACTTCTGGATATCTAATTTCCCATATTCATACGTGGAACAAGCATTTTTTAGCTATTTTCAATAGTTTTTTTCATCTTTTGTGAGAACATCTAGTTTTACACTGTCAGCTTTCTCTATTTTTCTTTAATAATTTTTTTTAATAATAGTTCTTATCGTGGTCTTAGATTTTTTTTTATTAAATGAAAAGATTAACTGAAAAGTTAAAAAAAACCAAAAGTTAGCATGGGCGTGGGCCGGTTGGAACCGCACGCTGAAGCGGCCTAGCCCAACTTGAGTGAAGAGTAGTCGTGACCTGCAGTGGCCTGGGCCTAATCCGGCCAGCGGTATACCCTAGCCGTGGGCTAGGTTGGGTTCCGCTCTAAACTCGCGGACAAAGAAATAGGCCCGGCCCATGGTTGACCAGGCCCATGTTTGGCATTATCTAACCCTGCTCAGCCTGATTTAGGTGATAGTTATATTTTAATGTATTTTAGTAACAACTCAATTGAAAATCACAACCTTCAGATATTTGAGTTGTAGTTTTAGTAGTAGTAGACATTTTAAAGCTCTATTCACTGTTTTAATGAATATTTATAATCATTTTGATTTACTGAAAACACTCAGATTTATATGTGTTATGGTATTCCCATTCATCAGAATACAACTCGCCAAACAATGGGCGGGTGTATTTGCGCAAGCAAGGTCCCAACCAGCTTGGTGGCACAAGCCCAGCGGAGGTCCCAACTTAGCTGACTCGTCAAGTCAATACTCTTCATGACGACTCGAGAGGCGGAATCAGTTGACCCTCTTGTCGAAGCCGACTCGCTTGGAGTCTACTCGACCTTCTATTCAATGAATCACGAGGACGATTCGATGAGCGTTACTTCTCGGCCAAACTAAAGGATAATATATGCCTCGAGCTTTTCCCTCTGGCCACGTGTCAGCATTGCGGTCAACACGGGACAGATCCCATCATGACCCTAACCTCGATAGTCTTCATGACTTGTCATATCACATGGGCTCTGACATGCCGCCGATCACTATCCATTCGATGCTGAGACGATCTCTCCAAGGCTGAAGTTATCTTTCCCTCAACCACCTACCGACACCCGTAAAGTGCGTGCTGATGCAACCACCGGCCCATACCTCGCCATCGCTTCTCTGTACTCATTCAAAATGTCCAATCTGTTGGCCTCCTTGTTTTGATGATGTTTAACAAATAATTTATCACTAATGTTGTTTGTCTAGTATTTGTGTCTTCGTATTTATTCTAGACAAATAACAAGTTGGAGAATTGATAAAATTGCGTATTCACGACCATATCCAAATGAGGTTGGCGGAATTGTGGAGTGAAGTCTATGTAATTCAAATTGAAGATCCAAGTTCTAGCTTCATCCGCAAGTGTACCAAGTTGAGCTACGTCGAAAATCAATCAAGCTTGGATATATTTAGTTTAGGTTTATATTATGCGTGTTAGTACTTTAAGCTCAATCATATATACACACACATTTGATTTTTATATATATAGTTATATATATACACAAGTTTTGGTTTATGGATTTAACAATCATTGTATACATATTTCATTAACTCTATAAAATCATTTCATAGGGTTTCAAAACATTGTTTATGTCAAAACATCAAATTTTATGTATATCATATTTTTATGTTTTGGACACATTTGCAAAATACATGAGTCTTCACAAATGGGAAATTCAATTTGAGAAATACTTTTTTTAACATGTTCAATTTCATGTTTATAAATGTTTCCCAAAGTTTTATCAATTTTGGAATTAATTTGTTATGATTATTTGAATTTACAAAATCAAGTTTTTAATAAGCTCATGTTCGTGCATGTTTTTGCAAAACTGATGCATTTTCACAATTGGTAAATGCGATTTGAAAATTTCTTTGTTTACATGTTTATCATCATATAGATAAATATTTTCCCAAGTTTTACTAATTTTGGAGTTGTTTTGTTATTTTCAATTGAATTTACAAAACCGAGTTTTCTGCAGTTTTTTCAGAAACTATATATCTATGTTTAAATATTTATTTCTCTCAATTGGGAAGTGATATTTTAGAAATTATTTCTATAACATGTTTATCTACATGTCTATAACCTTCCCTCAAATTTTCATGATTTTTGAAGTTGATTTACTATTTTTAATCGATTTTACAAAGTCAGATACACAAAATTCCAGAATCTATCAAAATCAGAAACTGTCCGTGAACAGTGCAGTCGACCACTACAGTCGACCATGCTACAGTGTGGTCGACCACCACGATCGACTGTCTATAGTCCAGAGAGTTGTTTTACAGTTTTATTTCTCACGATCGACCGTCAAGGTCGACCGCCGAAGTTACCGTTGCACAGTAACGGTAACTTACTGATTTTTATTTTTTAGTAGGTCTTTGGGGGTTTTTTGGGTTGTTTTCTTCTTCCCTATATATACCCCTTTTCCATAACTATTCTTACTGTCAAGAAGTTTTTAAATAATATTTTAACAAGGATTTAAGCTTGTTTAGTTTGTTTTAAGTTTGGGGTTTGCTTTTACAAAGAGGAGCTTACATCAATTGTTGAGGAGTTCATCTTCAATATCTTATCATCCTCTCTTTGTGTTTATAGAGAAGTTTCCTTAACTCAATTTCCTAGCATTTTTACTATTGTATTTCATATCAATTTTATTGCTAGTTCTTCTTGAGTTAGATTTTATTTATTCTCTTTGTTTACACACACAACCATTGAGCTTATCGTATTTACATTCATAGTATAATTTGGGTTGTGGGTTTGTAACATTGAGTGTGAGCTTACATTGTGTTCTCATCCATATTAGAGAACAATTATTTATTGTGTGGTGTGAACGTTGATCGGTGAGCGTTGAAAACCAATATTATGTGGTGTAAACGTTATTCGGGTGAGCGTAGAAAACCTTGTTGTGATAGTGGATTTCTCCCCGGGAGTGGGGAGCGGAGACGTAGGACTGAATGTCCGAACTCCGTGATTATATTGTATGTTTGCTTTGTTTATTTACACTATTACTCTTATCTTGTTTATGTTTATTTCACTCTTGTGTTTGTTTGTATATCATTGCATATATCTCATAGAATATCTCATTGATAGGATATATTCCTTTGTTCATATTGCATATTCTTGCTCATAATTAGTTGTATATCTAACTTGCAAGAATGTATTTGTTAATAAGCTTTAATTGGCATAAAATCGGATTAGATTTGCATAAGACCCTAATCACCCCTCCTCTAGGGTCTAACTCAATCTACCCTTCTCCCACACCATATATACAAATGCTACTCTCCTTCTACGGAGGGGGCTATTCCAAAATAAAAACATAAGGAGAACTCTAAGTTTTGTTGTTTTTCCAATCAAGTTTATCATCTCACTTGATTGTCAGAGGTACAATGGGGGAACCAATCTCCATCCTCTCATGAGTTGCTACATGTGCAGATTGTTCAGCAATCCTAATTCAAGAACCAAACATAAAGTTGAAGAAGAATGCGATCCCCTCATCAATCTCCTCTACCTCATCGAAATTATCCTACCCGGGATACATACTGACTGTGTGATCATATAAACCATTAACAATATGATTTAGATTTTTTAAAAAGATAAATTATAGGTTTTTCTCTTTAAACTATGCATACTAATCTAGCAAAAATTTTAAAAAGGGGAAAAAAAGAATGCAGACATATCAGTGACTGTAATCGTAGTGGGTTAGGTCAGACTCGGCCTGACCCTATATGGGCCATGGTCCAGTCAGGGTCCAATCTCAAATCAAGGGACAAAGTCCTAGGCCCGGTCCGTCAAGGCCCACTTAGGCCCTGGTCTAAACCAACTCGGATCAAAACTGGATGGTTCGATTCATGAGTTAGTCCCCGCTCAGTCTCCACGCCTACCTCTAGCATCAATCCTCCTTTGGCTCTTAGTCATTACACCCGCAACATCTTCATTTATGATCATGATAGGATCAATTAGCCTCCATCTTTATCAACTTTTCTTAGATTAGAAACGGTCGATTGTTAGCAATGTTTGTATGATATATGAATAAGAATCCAATAAAAATTATTCCTATACAAGAGTTCTGATAAAATTCATACTCATGATGCACTTGAGGGTAAATAGATGATAAATTAGTGATAATTGGACTGTTACGTTATTTCAAAAAAAAGAAGACGTGATAGTGTCGCACAACTTGTACCACTTAAATTCTACATTCGTTAATAAGTTCATTACATGTTAAGTAGAAGAACAAACTTACCAAAAGAGGTATCATTACTATGTTGTAAATTATTATACATTTTTTATCTTTATACAACACATTTTTGTGTCGCATAAATAGAGCACGACACATACTAAAGTCGTGGTTAGAACATGTGTGGAGAGTGTCTTTCTACACAAGTGAGAATGTGTTACAAAACTCACGACACATATTTATGTCGCGAGTGGTGACACATACACGTGTCACAAAACTCGTAACGCACATAGATGTCAAGAGTGGTGACACATAATTGTGTCTAGAACATAAAAATATAAAGTATATCATCGTCATTCAATACTATAAATTTCCAGAAGCTCACCCATTATGGGATTACTCTCACCAAAGTACACTTAAGTATGGAGTCTTTTAGCTTATATACTGCTACAGTGTTCCCGTTTTTGCCAAAATACAACTCAATACCAAGTAGCTGACAAGTGTACTTCTACACGCTATGCCCCAATGACTTGGCGGCCAGAGACAATTAAGGGCGACAACTCAGCCGACCCGACGAGATGACACACCTCAATGTCAACACGAAAGGTGGTGTATGTCGACACGAAAGACGGTGTTTGTCGTCCCCCTTCCATTGAAGATAATTCGCCACGAGTCCACTCAATCACTTGCCAGACGCCTTGCAAAGTTGACTCGAAAGGCGTTACTTCTCGATGAAGCTAAAGGATTGTTTTCGTCTCGAGCCTCTCCCTCTATGATAACGTGTCAACATCGCATTTAATGCTTAGCAGGTGCCATCATGACTCTAGCCTAGATAGTCTTCATGACTCATCGGACCACATGGGCTCTGTCATGCCGTCAGTCTCTTCCTATTTAATACCTAAGCGACCTTCCCTCCACTCGTTGTTCAACACCTGTAAAGCAAGTGCCGACGTGGCCGTCAGCCCGTACTTCGCCACCACCTCTATGCTCTCGGCCAAGGTGACCAATTTACCATTGCCACCATAGTATAAATACAGATACTATTCAACTTGGGTTGGATCCTGATTCTGGATTCCGATCTAAATTTACAAATCATACTGCATACGCACAAGAATTATCACAATTCCTTCAAACCCCACTCAAGTTCATCAGCTAACTTGATTGTCGGAGGTACAACGGGGGAACCAAAGCTCATCCTCTTACGAATTTCTAATTGTGTAGATTTTTTAGATACCCAACTCAAAAACTAGACATAAAGTCAGGGAGGAAAACGACACATTCATCAATCCTCGACAAACCCATCCAAACATGGATATAATTGACCGTGTGGTCATATAAACCATCAACCTATAATATAATAAATGTTTAATCATCATTATAATTAAAATCTAAGATTTATTATTTAAGCCCATTAATAAATCCTTTCACAATCCATGTTGGATTATTAGCATTTTCAATTATGTTTAATTGTATATCTAATGACACAAATATATGTCATTATTTACTATACTTTTATTTTGTGTCACTATTGTTTAGTTCTTTACAAATAAAAAGGTACTTTTATATATGTCATAAAATAAGTATGGACATATGTAACTTTTGCCATAGTGTATCTATTCCTTTATACAAATAGGAGGATCAGAGAATTCATATTCTTGCTACAGTAAATTCAATAGTAAAATGATTATTGTAGTATAAACAATAGCATCATTACTGTAGCACACGGGAACACTGTGGCAATTTCAAAAAATGCGAGATACTATAGCACTTCAAGGAACTTATGATTGCTTTTATGAACAGTAACACTATTACTGTAGCACACGAGAATACTATAGCACTTTTAAAATACGAGATACTGTAGTAATTTAAAAACTTACTGTAGTACATACAAAACATGATTGCTGTAGCATGAAAAATTTATCGTCGTGCTTTGCACTGACGGCAAACTAGTTTAGAGTATATTGGAGCGACAGTAGCATGATAGATCTCTCTTGAGATTCATCCGAGATTTGCGTGCTTATCAGTCGAGGAGTCGTAGACAGTGAATGCTGCAATCAAGGAGCCAGTTGGATCCGACTAACTCATGGGCCCACGAGGAACAGCTGGCAGCCCCATATGCGAGCAGATCTTTATTTCGTTGATGCAGGCTGGTTGACTGTTGGAGCTCCATCTTGTCCATTGCGTCGCCCTCATCATTGTCATCCAAATGGGCTCTACATACTCTCCAGCTTGCCTTCTGACTCTCTCTCGCTCTTCCAAAACGCATTTGAAAAAGTATAATTGCAATTCATTTTTCTTTTTTTTTCCTTATTCTGTTTTCCCTCTTTTTTGGAACTCTCTAAAACGTGACATGAGCATATCACTAGAACTTTCGGATTAAAGATTTATTTGAAAGGTGACAGTACCGTATATCTAAATATTTTTTAAAATAATCAGATATAATAATCAGAAGATAAAATATGCAACAAAGACTCTCCGTGATCACACAATCTAGGAAAATTACGTTATCACTAGAGGTGGGCCTGCCGGGTTCAAGGTCGGGCCGAGTCCGACCCGAGTCTGCCCAGATCAAAGTGGGCCGGACCTATTTCTCTCATCCTGAATCTGGGATTAGACTCGGCCTGACCTACGACTCGCCTAGGGGCAGGGCAAGTCGGGTCCGGTCGGCAGCCCACAGGTCGTGGGTCGGCCCATGGTTTTTTTAACTTTTTCTATTTTTTTTTATTTTTTAATTTCTAAACTATATAACTTTGTATTACTATCTATTAAATTATATTTAAATTATTATTTCTATTTTACTCTTTATTTAAAATGATATATGTACACAATATTGTACAAAGATAAATATCACATAGAAAATATCGCAAATTCAAAGATATACATGGTTCAGACTTCGAAAAAAGACCTACGTCTACAGAATGTTAATAATTTTTCTTTAGTTTAAACTTAAAATTACAAATACAAGAGGAAAAATGAAAAAAAAAATGTTAACTAAAAACTAAAAACTAATAACTAAAATATCGGGGTTGGGTTGGGTCGGGCTAGGCTGGATCGGGTCAATGGTGGGCCAGGTTAAGGTGGGATAGGCCTATTTCTCTAGTTCCGGGTCTGGAGCTGGACCCAGCCCGATATGTGACCTGTGTATATTATAGGCCGGGTCAGGCCCGTCCTACTACGGGCCGGGCCGGTTCATGATCCATGGCGGGCTAGGTAGGGTTGTCCTTCGGGTCGACCCGTTCGCGCCCAACCCTAGTTATCACTCAAACTGAAATATATATCATAGCTAGTGTTATGGTATTTCCAGTCGTCAAAGTACGACCCTTTGCCAGCATCGGACATGTCTCCCCTTGCATGCACCACTCAAGTTAGATTGATGGTCAAAATAGCCAAGGATCCCAACTTAGCCGACCCGCCGAGTTAACATCTCCTTAGTTCGACTTAAAGAGTGGTACTTGTCGGTCCTCTTGTCGAAGATGACTCACTACGAGCCCACTCGACCAGTTACTTGACGCCTCACGAGGTCAACTCGAAAGGCGATACTTCTCGGCCAAGCTAAAGGACGACTTAAGCCTTGAGCCTCTCCCACCGATAGCACGTCGACATCGTATTTAATATTTGGCAAGTGCATCCTACCTCTAGCTCCAATAGTATTCATGACTCATTGGACCATGTTGTTGGCCTTCTTGTTTTGATGATGTTTAACAAATAATTTACTTCTAATGTTGTTTGTCTAGTGTTTGTATTTTCGTATTTATTCTAGGCAAACAACGTGTTGGAGGATGGATGGAATTGCGCCTCAACGAACATATCCAATGGAGGTTGGTGGAATTGTGAAGTGAAGCAACGTACAATTCAAGTTAAAGATCAAGTTCAAGCTTCATCCGCAACATGTACCAAGTTGAGCTAGTTGAGCTACAATGAAGATCAAGATCATTGCTTGGGTAACTTTAGTTTAGGTGTTATATTATGTGTGTTAAGTACTCTAAGCTCAATTTTCTATACACACACATTTTATTGGTTTCCTTGTATATATATATATATATATATATATATATATATATATATATATAT
>BQKN01063141.1:32989-55080 GCA_022839385.1 Asparagus kiusianus
ATACAACACAAGTTTTGGTTTTTATGTTTATAAATATGAAATTACAATTTTCATATTTATTATTGTGATTTGGTTTAACTACTTAGATATGAAACAAATATATTTTCATATACATACTCCTATATTTCATTCTCTAATGAATTTGTGAAAATATTATATTCTTAGTTTTTGGACTTAACAATAATCATATACATATCTTATTAAGTCTATATAAATCATTTTGTAAAGTTTTAAAACATGGTTTAGCCTAAATGTCAAAATTCACATGTTTACATTTTCGTGTTTTAGACTATTTTGCAAAATGATGATATTTTTTATTTGGAAAGTCCTTTTTAGAAACCAGTCATTGTAATATGTTTATTATCATCTCTACAATCATTCCCCAAAGTTTTATATTTTTTGGAATTTATTTGATATTTTTAAACAGTGTTTTAAAATCAGAAAAATAGTTTTCAGAACTTGATTTTCATATATCAGTTCTCGGTCGACCGCACCGGTCGACCGGACCTGTGTGCATTCGTCAGTGGGCAGCAGAGAGTTTATCGGTCGACCGTCGTGGTTGACCGAAAGCTCAAAATTTCCATCGGTCGACCGCACCGGTCGACCGAAGAAGTCTCTACGCGTTTTCTCCGTTTGGAACCTGGATCGCGGTCGACCGCGAGAATTTCCGGTCGACCGCCAATGTGACCGTTGGTTCCCTAACGGCTATTTTCTGAGCTGTGTTTTCTGGGACTTTTTGGACTTTTACTTAGGGGTTTTGGCTGAGATTTTGAATGGGTATAAATACCCTATTGCTGTTCTCTTTCAATAATCTAAGAAGTTTTTAAACAAGGTTTTAAACAAGGGTTTAAGCTTGTTTAGTTTGGTTTAAGTTTGTTTTGGGTTTGCTGTTACAAAGAGGAGTTTTACATCAGCTATTGAAGAGTTCATCTTCAACATTTCATCATCCTCTCTTTGTATTTATAGAGAAGTTTCCTTAACTCTATTTCCTAGCATTTCTATTATTATATTTCATATCAATCTTATTGTTAGTTCTTATTGAGTTAAGTTTTTATTTATATCTCATTGTTACACACACCCACTTGAGCTTATTGTATTTGCATACATAGTATATTAGGGTTGTAAGAGATTGTAACATTGAGTTGTGCTTAATTGAGTTCTCATTTATTGTAGAGAACAAATTTATATTTGTTACATTGTGAGTGTTGTAAGGTTTTCGGTGAGCTAGAAAACCGAGTGTGTTGTGAAGTTTTCGGTGAACTAGAAAACCGAGTGTGAGGAGTGACGTTGATCGGTGAGCGTTGAAAACCGACACTGTGAGGTGTAAACGTTATTCGGATGAGCGTAGAAAACCCGGTTGTGATAGTAGATTTCTCCCCGGGAGTGGGGAGCGGAGACGTAGGACGGAAGGTCCGAACTCTGTGATCATATTGCTTGTTTGAGTTTGTCTTTGGCGTATTTGTTTTTGCATTTATCTTATATCGCCATTTGTGCATTGCTCATTTATTTCATCCACTATCTTGTTTAGATTGTTTACCCTTGTGTTGTTTACATATCCTTGCATATATCATATTGTATATCTCTTTGGTAGGATATATCATCTTGTGTTAGTTTATATATCCTTACACATACATTGCCTATATCTCCTTATTAGGATATATCTTGTTGTTCATATTGCTTATCCTAGCTCATATAACTTGTTGTATTTCATACTTGTTAGGATAACTTGTTAATTAGTTTTTAATTAGCATTTAATCGGATTAGATTAGCATAAGACCCTAATCACCCCCCTAGGGTCCAACACATGTTAGCACCCCCATGCCTCCAATCACTTCTCATTTAACGCTGAGTGAAATTACCCTAGAGGGGGAGGGGGTGAATAGGGTAAATACTAATCTAATCTGATCTATTGCCAATTTAAAACTTATTAACAATTTATTCTTGTAAGTATGATATACAACTAACTATGAGCAAGAATATGCAATATAAACAAAGGGCGATATAAACATAAACTAAAATGCAAACGAGATAGTGTGCAAATAATCAACACAAACACACAAAGATGATCATGGAGTTTGGTCCTTCCGACCTACGTCTCCGCTCCCCACTCCTGGGAAGAGTCCACTATCACAACGGGTTTTTAACGTTCACCCAAACTATTTACACCTCACAATCGGTTTTCTAGTTCATCAAAAACTTTCACAATCTCACACACTTGCAATCACACTCTACACTCTCTAAGTATTGGTCTAGCCCGTGTCACCTAACTCAAGTGCTCAAATTTATAACCTCTCTTCAGGCTTTACTACCGACGTCACTCCTCTTATAATTGACCCCATCTCTCATCACACACTTCTCTCGGTGTAAAAGTGTATTACAAAGTGTATTTCACAATAAGCACAATAACAAATAGTTTGTTCTCTAATACAAGATGAGAACTAAGTGTAAGCTCACTCAATCACACCCACAACCCAATTTACACAATGTGATAATATTATAAGCTCAATGGTTATGTATGAAATAATAAACAATAACAAAATCAAACTAATTGTAAAGATAGCTTAATGAAAAGATAAATAACAAATATAAATATGTAAAGCTAGAATTGAGTTTAGTGAAACTTCTCTAAGATGACAAGAGTAAGAAAGATGAGAGGTTGAAGCTCAAACACCAAAGATGATCTCTTCTTCCTCTTGTGAAAATCTCTTCACAAACAAAACTTGTAAACACACTAAACAACCTTTAAAACCCCTTGTAAACTTGTTTAAAGTTTTTCTTGGCAGTTAGGAATGATTAAGGCAATGGGGTATATATAAGGTAGAAGAGA
Source organism: Asparagus kiusianus (assembly GCA_022839385.1). NCBI lineage: Eukaryota > Viridiplantae > Streptophyta > Magnoliopsida > Asparagales > Asparagaceae > Asparagus > Asparagus kiusianus. The sequence continues at coordinate 35,817 of BQKN01063141.1, forward strand.
ACATCCCAAGAAACCAACAAAAAACGATAAAAACATTAAAAAACACAAAATCTGGAACTAGTCGTTACTGTGCAACGACTACATTGTCAGTCGACTTATGACAGGCATGAGTCGACTGATGTCTGCATGGGTCGACTCATAGAATTATCAGTCGACTCGGCAGACAAAAAACACAAGCTGCTCAACACTTCATCAGTCGACTTGCCATTATAGTGAGTCGACTGATGTCTGCATGGGTCAACTTATTGATTTTTTGGTCGACTCAGCAAATGAAAATACTAACCGTTCAACACTTCATGAGTCGACTGAATACTGTAGCGAGTCGACTCAAAACATGCACACAACTTGTTTTAAACAGTAAACATAAACTATAAACCCTTTTTAAAAATATCAAATGAATTATAAAAAATGTAAAACTTTGGAAAATATTTATAAATATGATAATGAACATGTTACAAAAAGAATTTTTTAATTTTCACTTTCCAATAGTGAAAACTTATTATTTTGTAAAATCATATAAACATGAACTTGTAAAAACTTGATTTTGACAAAATAAGTTCAAACATGTTTTGAAACTATTTCCAATGAATTTATAGACTTGATAAGATATAAAACATTGTCATTAAGTCTATAATCAAGAAATACAATATATTTCCAATTAAGACAAGATATGAAGCATATGAGTATGTATATAAATATGTTTATTTGTTTCATATCTATATAGCTAAACCAAAAACAACTTATCCACATAAATGGATGTTTATAAATGTATCTACAGTTTGCAAAAACATGTGGTTGTGGATAAATCAAAAAAATGGATAAACCAAGAAATCGTGTGTGTGTGGTTTGAGCTCAAAGCATTAATACACAAAGTATAAACCTATACTACAAACACTATAAACAATATACCCAAGCTAAAAGTCTTCAATATAGCTCATCTTGGTTGTGGATGAAGCTTGATCTTGAATTTAAAATGTGCAATGACTTCATTCCGATATTCCACCAACCTCCATTAGATATGATCGTGTAAGCGTAATTCCATCCAACCTCTAACTTTGATGTTTATCTAGAATACCTAATAAATAAATACAAATACTAGACAAACGATGTTAGAGATTGTTTATAAATCATCAAAACAAGATTAGGGAGTAGGCTCATCAACATGAGACCTAACACTGATGTGAACTCTTCTCCACTCGTCAACCGACACGTATAAAGTAGGTGCCGACGCAGCCGCCAACCCATACCTACTTACCGCGTTCTTGTGCTTGGCCGAAGTGACCATTCTACCATTTTCAGCACCACTATAAATAGAGGTACTATTCTTTACTAAAGAGGATCTTTTGGGGGCTTGATCTTTTTCCTGCAAAAGGATTCTTTTTTCAAGAGGCTATTTTCCAAGCAATATATACATATTACACTGCACTACACTACAGAACTCACATAGCTCTTCATTTTCCCATTCAAGTTCACCACCTGACTTGATCGTCAGATGTAAAATGGAGAACCAAGCCCCGTCTGTTAGACCCTAGAGGGGGGGGGTGATTAGGGTCTTATGCTAATCTAATTCTAATTTATGGCTAATTTAAAATTATGTTAAACAATATAATCTTGCAAGAGATAGATATGAGCAACAAGAACAATAAGACTATGCACAAGAAAACATGAGACAAACAAAAACGTAAACACACGATATGTTCACGAGGTTCGGTCCCCACGACCTACGTCCCCGCTCCTCACCTTGAGGAGATATCCACTATCACAATCCGGTTTGGAAGCCGGAACTTCTACACACTCGGTTTACAAGTTCACCGAAAACTCTCACACTACACAATCACTTACAATCACACTTTACATACTAAGTGTAGGAATCTAGCCCGTGTCCTCCTCCTCAAGTGCTCGATTACAACCTCTCCCTAGGTTCGTCAATCGACGCCACTCCTTTTGGATTTGACCCCGTCTCTCTCCTCACACTTCTCTCGGTGTACAAGTGTATTACAAGTGATCTCACAAATAAATGTTAAGTATAATGATTTGTCCTCAAATACAAGTGAGAACACAATGAAGCTCACACTCACTAAATCACACCCCACAACCCACAATATATAATATGAAAATATTAAGCTCAATAAGTGTGTGTGATAATAGTGAATGAAACTCAAAAACTGTAACTCAATAAATATAGCTAATCAAATGAAAGTGAAATAGAATAAGCTATAGGAATGAGTTTAGAAAACTTCTCAATGAACCAAGAAGAGCTGAAGGAATGAAGATGAAATCCTCTTCTTGTTGTAGAGAACCTCCTCTTGAAAACAGATTAACTAAACAGCTCTTAAACACTTCTTAAACGCGATTAATAACTTGTAAAACAATAAACTTGGATTTCTTGGATGAAAGAGAAGAAGAGCAGCAATGGGGTATATATAGCACCCCAATGCAACAGCTAAAAGATTGTAAAAAGACCAAAAAACCAATTTGAAAACTAGCCGTTAGGCTCAGTCTGGCAACACGTCGGTCGACCGGTGCGGTCGACCGATTAGTTCAAAAAAACAAAAGAAACAGGGTTTTAAAGCTGGCGGTCGACCGACGTGAATTTCGGTCGACCGAAAGGAAATTTCGGGCGACCGACGAAAAATTCGGTCGACCGGAAAACTTTTGAAAACTTTTTTAGAAACAGACGTCTGTCGGTCGACCGTATCGGTCGACCGAATTCTGATATATGAGAATTTACAGGTTTTAGGGGACTTTTGTAAATACGTTAAAAATATTAAATCATATCCAAAAATAGTGAAACTTTGGGTAAAGTTTATAAATCATGAAATAAACATGTTTGAAAAGAAATTTTTGGAAAATCATTTTTCGTTTGCTAAAACTCCCTGATTTTGAAAACCTGTATTTTTACGAAAGTGAAATTTGATTCAGACATGTAAATAGTCATATATGTATTGTGCATATATTATATGTATATAGTGTAATATGAAAGAGCTGTAAACAAAGGATAAAGATGTTTTAACAACGTTTAATGAAAAAAAATCTATATGATAGAAACCGTTATAAATCGTGTTAAGTGTATATATATTGAGCTTGAATATAATCATACAATATACATAGGTAAACTAAACATATACCTAGGTAGAACCACACAATAGAACTTGAATCTTTAACGCTCTTGATTGACTTGTGTTGAAATACCTGAAAATAAGCTATAAACAAAAAAACACTAGAAAGCGTATTAGTACTGAATTGTTTGCCAAATCATCATCAAAACTATAGGGTCAACACCGTCCTCTCATAAGTTTCTATTTGTGCAGACTGAAGCTACTAAACTCAAAATTAAATATTTAGAGAAGTGAGCAGTCCCTAATCAATCTCATCCCCGATATATTGATTGTTTGATTACTTAAAATCAACGACTAGCTTTAAATAAGGTAAGATAAAATGTCGCATATCAAATAAATAAGTATAATAAAAAGATCTATAAAAATAGGTAAAACTTTTGCATATTAAAAAAACCTTTCTATGTAAAACTATAAAAAAAATTAGGAAAATTATGCTAAGGCCCCAAAAACATGAACTTCATGTGACCAGGCCCCCCCCCCCATCTTTTCCCCATATGGATCATACCCAAAAAGTTTTGTTTAATGTGTCAAGGCCCCTGCACGTTAGCTGTATACAAAAAAGAGAAAGTGTTTTGAAAAAAGCCCTAAATTGCCCTTCTTCTTCTTCCCCAGACGCAGCACCCCCATAAGGAGAAGTCATGTCGCATTAATGTGATTTGATGGGAGAAATGGACAGAAATTTCCCCCCTATCTTTACTTTATCATGAGCAATAACTAGTTAGTTGTCCATTACTCCTCCTTATCCTAAAATTCTCTTCATTACTCTTATTACTTGTAAAACCCCATAAATTTGAAAATATTATGAAAAATAATATTAAATGACTTTTATTATGGTTGATACTATTCTGAGATGAATAAGTATGTTAGTAAGATTTGAGATCGAATACATACATATATGTGAGTACCATGCAAAAAATATATCAAAACATATAAGTTGGATTTTCGTTCTGGTCGGTCGACCGATGAGAATGACCAGTTAACTGATGTGTAGTTATCGGTCGACCGATTTTCACAACTAGTCGACCGATGAGCATGAATTTTGGGCTTTAGTTTTGGGTCGGTTTTTGACCTAGTTCCATATAAGTATATATATACATGTTTTCACAAAAATCCCTTCATTTTCATCAAAATATATGAACCCTAGCAGCAGCCACTTTCCTTCTCAAAACCCTAACCCTAATTTGTGAGTTTGGGAAAGCTTCGTGAAGCGAACATCGAGAGGACGGCGAGACCTACGGTGTTTGGTGATGAATGGTCGAGTCTTGCTTGTGTGTAAGAGATCAGCATGTTTGAAAAGGCAAGATCCTCCTCCTCCAAACCTATCATCAGTAAAAGTTCATGTCTTTATGTGTTTAGTTTGTAAATCTAATGTTTAGAGCTTAGGTTTGATGAATAAAACCTAGTTTTAATGTTTAGAACTTAAACCCATGAAAAGATCTATAGATTAAATCTCTAATTAACAGATAACAAATGATCATGATCATTAGAGTTATAATTAATTGTTAATTTATATTTTCAATTTTTTTTAAAACCTTAATAAATTGAATAATTTGAGAGTTTTGATGATTAGGATGTTTAAACCCTAAGTATATGATATCTAGGTGATATGATCTTGTTTAGACTAATCTATACGTGTGTAATGATCAGAATTAATCACGTTTTTACTAATCATGTTAATAAAAATACGAGATTTGAGAAAAGTTGATTAAATACAAAAGTCTAGAATTTCACTCTGGTCGGTCGACTGATCAAAGAAATCGGTCGACTGATTGGTCCGCTAGAAACTAAAAATTTCCTTCTGGATAGTCGACCGAAAATGAGTGTTGGGCGACCGATGGATGGCTGTTTGTGTGTACATGTTTGTGCACATCGCCGATCGGTCGACTGATGATGTATATCGGTCGACCGGTCTAGTGCTATCAGAGAACATTGATTTTCTTCCACGTGCGTGTGATTGCGATCATGAAGTGTGAGTCTTACATCAATATATGTGCGTAACCAGGAGAGTGCACATAATGGCTTTGAGTACGCATGAGTATGTGCAGAGGTCGGTGTGCCTATATCATTGTTTTCGCATGAGTATGCGCAAAGGTCGGTGTACCTATATCATTGTTTTCGCACGAGTATGCACAGAGGTTGGTGAACTTATGTCATTGTTTCTGCATGAGTATTCACAAAGGTCGGTGTACTTATATTATTATTTTCGCATGAGTATGCGCAGAGGTCGGTGTACCTATATCATTGTTTTCGTACGAGTATGTGCAGAGGTCGGTGTACCTATATCATTATTTCCGCACAAGTATGCATAGAGGTTGGTGTACATATATCATTATTTCCGTACGAGTAGTCACAGAGGTCGATATATCTATATTATTGTTTCCGTATGATGATGTGCATAGGTCTATGCACCTATACATTGATCCGCATGATGCGATGAATCATCGAACTTTGTGAGGGATAGCATTGTAGAATACTTGATAGCATGAGTCTTAGTTGGTAATTGATTTTGAACGTAGTTCACCATTGAGATATATTGCGACGGAGTATTTTTGTATTGTACAAAGACTATGTACTTGTTCTGTATTATCTACCCAAGGGTAGCATGAGATGTTTGGTTGACATACATGACTTTGTTCGGTTGACATTATAGTAGTGTACTCCTTAATTCTTTTATTCTTAGTTTTGGAGTTGATATTTAGCGATTCATAATTTGAGATACATGGGTATATATATGAGGATTTCCTTGTTTGGATTATTTCACTCGATATCCTCTTTTCGTATTGTGAATTTCTAAATATTAACCCCAATTAGTACAGGGTAAACGGTTCAGGTAGACTATGCATATTAGGTAGAGTCTCCACCATAGGTAGTATCCCTTCCCTTGGGGGCAGATGGAGATGATCTTGCTACTGCTATGATGTTGTTGATTTTCCCCTCTTTTTAGGCAGCGGGTCAGAGTTACGGAGAGCCGTAGGTTGACGGAGTTTCTGTATAGTCGCCGTCATTTCTTGATAGTCAGCTTATGCTCGACAGTAGACTAGTAGTTGTTTAGTTGATTTATAGACTTGTATTTTATTTTAAAGGTTGAGAGCCTATGTACTTTCCAGTTGACTCTTGTATTTGAGATTATTTACTCCTATTTTAGTTTATTGGACGTATATCTTTTTCTTTAGTTGATACTTGTTATTAATACTATTGGAACATGATTTTAGTTATTTATGATATCTTTTCTTCTCATTGTGTCCCTTATATTCTTACATTTTTTATATCTGCTTGTACCTGCACTATTTTGATTTGATTCCACTAGAGAGATATTATTGTGATGATAAAATATGTTATTGCATAATGTTGGGTGCATGACTAGTTTGACATCATTGGATTCATCTTGGACTACAGCCTTGTGTGAAACCAGGGGCGTCACATTACTCCTCATTATCCTAAAGTTCTCTTCATTATTTCTTCTACCTTCCCTTCATAATGACTAAGAAGGCTATCATCTGTATTGTCTCCTCGGTTAATAAAGCAATTTTCTTAAAGATTAACTCTTCAACCACCATGATGAATCTCAAACTTGATGTGTCAGAGAGGTTAGAACTTTCATATGATTCTTTATCTTTGGCTTACAAAGATGAAACAAACAGCAGCTTTAATTTTTCTATTGAGAAGGAAGATGATCTGTCGTATATGGTAGAGCATTGCCATAATATTGGATTAAAAGAGATTCACATAAAGGCTTTTAAATAAATAGAGGATTTTTTAATTATCCATAACAATGAGCAAGTTCCACAAGACCAGTAAGTTATTGGATTTTTGATGTTAAGTTCAATATTTATGATGTTAAGTGTAATGAGTAGGAAATTAAGTCTTAGGGCTTTTATTTATGTTAAGTCCAAGGCATTGTGTTGTATGGAATAATAAGCCTAAAAGCAGAATGTTAAGTACAAGGGGTTGTGTTGTATGTATGTTAAGTCTAAATTCTATTATGTTAACTGCAAGTGAGAATAGTTGAGTCCAAAGCGTTGTATGTTAATTCCAACTTGAATCATGTTATACAGTTCATGTTAACTCTATAACAGATCATGTTAGGTCTAATTTTAGTTCATGCTAAGTCTAAATACGGTTCAGATTAAGTCTAATAATAGTTCATTTTAGGTATAATAGCAGTTCGTGTTAAGTCTAATTTCAGTTCATGTCTAAAAATAGGTCATATTAAGTCTAATTGCAGTTCATGTTAGGCCTAATAGCAGTTCGTGTTAAGTCTAATTTTAATTCATGTTAAGTCTAAATTTCAGTTCATGTTAAGTCTAAAACCAGTTCATGTTATGCCTAATTACAGTTCATGTTTGGTCTAATAGTAGTTCGTGTTAAGTTTAATTTTAATTTATGTTAACTCCAAATTTTAGTTCATGTTAAGTCTAAAACCAGTTCATGTTAAGTCTAAGTACAGTTTATGTTAGGTCTAATAGTAGTTCGTGTTAAGTCCAAGTTTAGTTTATGTTAAGTCCAGATTTTAGTCCATGTTAAGTCTAAAACCAGTTCATGTTAAGTCTAATTGCAGTTCAAGTTAGATCTAATAGCAGTTCGTGTTAAGTCTAAGTTCAGTTCATGTTAAGTTCAAATTTCAGTCCATGTTAAGTCTAAAACCAATTCATGTTAGGTCTAATTGCAATTCATGTTAGGTCTATTAATAGATTCGTGTTAAGTCTAAGTACAGCTCATGTTAAGTCCAAATTTTAGTCAATGTTAAGTCTAAAACCAGTTCATGATAGGTCTAATTGTAGTTCATGTTAGGTCTATTAACAGATTCGTGTTAAGTTTAATTTCAGTTCATGTTAAGCCCAAATTTCAGTTCATGTTAAGTCTAATATCAGTTCATGTTAGGTCTAATTATAGATCATGTTAGGTCTAATAGGAGTTCGTGTTAAGTCTAATTTCAGTTTGTGTTAAGTCTAAATTCAGTTCACGTTAAGTCTAATATCAGTTCTTGTTAGGTCTAATTACACTTCATGTTAGGTCTAATAGCAGTTCTTGTTAAGTCTAATTTTAGTTCATGTTTAGTCTAAATTTCAATTCATGTTAAGTCTAAAAGCAGTTCATGTTAAGTCTAATTGCAATTCATGTTAGGTCTAATAGCAGTTCGTGTTAAGTCTAAGTTCAGTTCATGTTAAGTCCAAACTTCAGTCTATGTTAAGTCTAAACATGTTCGTGTTAAGTCTAATTACAGTTCATGTTATGTCTAATAGCAGTTCGTTTTAAATCTAAGTTCATTTCATGTTAAGTCTAAAACCAGTTCATGTTAGGTCTAATTACAGTTCATGTTAGGTCTATTAACAGATTCGTGTTAAGTCTCAATTCATTTCATGTTAAGTTCAAATCTCAGTCCATGTATAGTCTAAAACCAGTTCATGTTAGGTCTAATTGCAGTTCATGTTAGTCTATTAACAGATTCGTGTTAAGTCTAATTTCAGTTCATCTTAAGTCCAAAATTCAGTTCATGTTAAGTCTAAAACCAGTTCATGTTAGGTCTAATTACAGATCATGTTAGGTCTAATAACAGATTCCTATTAAGTCTAATTTTAGTTTATGTTAAGCTTAATACTAATTCATGTTAGGTCTAATAGCAGTTCGTGTTAAGTCTAATTTTAGTTCATGTTTAGTCTAAATTTTAGTTCATGTTAAGTCTAAAACCAGTTTGTGTTAGGTCTAATTGCAGTTCATGTTAGGTCTAATAGCAATTCGTGTTAGATCTTCCACAATCTTATCCACCTACTTAATCACATCCTTTGTGGCCACTTTCTCCTCGGACTACAAATCCTCTACTCCTTTATTATCCACATGGTGAAACAATTCTCCAAAATCACCTCCAAAACTTACTCTGTCTTCCAATTGAACTTCCTTCTCAACTTCCTCCTCAATGGGTACTTCCTCCTCAACTTTATTCTTCTTGGGCTCTTCCTCCTCATCTTTATTCTTATGTACAACTTCCTCCTTAACTTCTTTCCCAAGGTCATCTTCATTCTCTCCTGAAGAATCCTGTACAACTTCCTCCTCAACTTTATTCTTATGTTCCTCCTCAGTTGCCCGTGGTTTCAACTTACTGTTTTTTGTAATTTTTTTCTTAATATTTTCCTTCAGCACTACTGGGTCTATAACCTCAAAAGCTTTCACTATTCTGCTGAGTCTGTTAATCCCAATCATGAATTCTTTACAATATATACTCTTCCTGCATTTTGTGGCAGAGAGTAATCGTCTGCAGAATTTCTTCAAAAAATAAGTTGCTTCTCAATGGGTAGAGCCTCCACCTCATCTTCCTTTTCAAAAGAATTGTTAATATGCTTTGCAATGATCTGAGATTTTTAAGAGATTAATAGAAATTAGGATTAGACATAACATGGAAATTGTTTACAGTTAACATAAAATAAGTTAGACTTAATATAAATAGAATTAGACTTAATAATAAATAAATTAGATTTAATATTAATTAAATTGGACTTATCATGAACTGATATAGACTTAACAAGAATTAAATTAGGCATAACATGATATTAGAATTAACAGGAACTGAAGTTAGACTTAACAAGAAATAGATCTAGACTTAACATGATACTTACATAGCCTATTGAGTAATTCTTCTTGGCTTCCTCATTCTTTGCCTTTCTCTTTGGTCTAGGCTTATGAGGCACAACTTCTTTCCTCGGTACTGGGGGTGCCAATATGCTATTTCTGGGATTTCAGCCCTTACCAATCCTCCCATGACGCTTCTTTGCTGCGTATTTTGAGGGACCAGGCCCAACTTCCACAATAGGCCTTTGAACTAAAGTTATTGAAGCTCCTTTTTTCCTTTCGTGTAATTGTCAACTTCTTCAAAGAACTTACTTTCACACCCTCACTACCTAATTTATCATTGGAGGCCTGAATATGTCGCTATAGGCATATTTCTTTATGCCAGTCATCTCGTAGTATCAAAGCTGTAAAAAATACAATCACCATTCCAACAATTACAAATTGACCATATTCACCTTTAACATTAACTTTAAAACAATTAGACCTAACATGAACTGCAATTAGACTTAACATGAACTGAATTTAGACTTAACACAAACTGATATTAGACTTAATATGAACTGAATTTAGACTTAACATGAAATGAAATTAGACTTAACACGAATCAAGTTGGAATTAACATTAAAATAGACCTAACATGAACTGAATTTAGACTTAACATAGACTCGAATTAGACTTAACACGAACTATTATTAGATTTAACATGAATTAAATTTAGACTTAACATGAACTAAAATTAGACCTAACATGAACTGAATTTAGACTTAACATGAACTAAAATTAGACTTAACATGAACTAAAATTTGGACTTAATATGAACTGAAATTAGACTTACACAGAACATTAAGTGATTTAGGATTAACATGAACTAAATTAGACATGACATGAATCAAAATAGACTTAACATGGAACTTACGGGTATTAGTGGCATGCATCCAGGGACATATATAACCCCCGGCTTCTTCAAGCCCTCCACACCAACTTTAATGACTCTAATAATTTCTGTATAAATGAATTAACCCCATGCAACTCTTTTCACTCTCTCAATACTATCCACGTACTTGAATAATAGTCTAGGGATACCTTCCCCGCTTCTGGGGCACCATAACATCGAGCATTGGTAAAGAATTTACAGCAGAACAAAGTCTTGGATATCCTTTTTCTTTTGATTTCACAAGACTTTCGAGTACATCTTCAAGATATCTTCGAAGGGTAATTAGTGCTTTTCATTTTTTTACCTTCCCCCCTCTTCAGTTTTGAAAAGGTTAACAAACTATTCCACCCATATTATGTATTTGGAGTCCCGATTGGTACAAATGATTTCCCCGTCAATTGGAAAAAAGTATGGTTATGGACCCAATCTAACTCAAAGTTAATAATTTTCATTTTTCCAGTTTTGCATCAGGGATAGAAAATATGTTATTATCAACAATATAATAGCTCAACACTAGCTCAAGTGTTGGGCGATCAAGTGCAGGAGCTCCAAATAGAATGTAGTGCTCAAATATGGTTCCACAATATGCATCCCTATGCCACTCGCATATCTTTGGGGCAAGACGCTTTATAAATTCACAATAAGCCCTAATAATGGCGGTTAGCCTTATTTCAACAACATCACTAACTTTTTTCCTAAAAATAAAATTAAATGTACAAGTTAAATTAGACTCAACGTGAATTGATATTAGAGTTAACATGAACTGTTATAGTAGACTTAACATGGACTGTTATAGACTTAACATGGACTGTTATAGACTTAACATGAAACTAAAATTAACATGAACTTAGAATTAACATGGACCATTATAGACTTAATATGAACTGTTATGGACTATTATAGACTTAACATGGACTGTTATCTATAGACTTAACATGAAAATGTAATTAACATTAAATTAGAATTAACATGGACTGTTATAGACTTAACATGAAATTAGAATTAACATGAACTTAGAACTTGAAAGGCCCTAGGGGGGTGTGGATAGGGTTTATGGATGATGGATATGCAATTAAAAGATTTTCCAACAAACCATAAACAAATATGAAGTGCAATAACAATAAAAGAGAGTAGGGATTAGAAATAGTTAGCCAATTGATGACACACGCTATGTTCACGAGGTTCGGTCCTCTCACCTACATCCTCAATCCCCACTCTCGGGAGAAATCCACTAACACACCCGGTTTGGAAGCCGGAACTTCTCTACACAATGATCTCCACTGAGATCTCTCAACCACACAATAGATCTCCACGAGTTCAAGCTCACAACAGTTACAAATGAAAGAAAAGCTCTCTTATAGCAGCCCTATGGCAATAGGAAGAGGTTACAAGTGAAGCTTGGGATGTGAGATATGAAAGTGTGAAAACAAATGAAAGTTGAAGCACTTTTGAACAATAAGCACAAATTCGAGAGATTTTTCAATGCACACTTGGTTATTAAAGTTAATGGGGTTAGTGAGTATTTATAAGAAGTGAAGATGACAGCCAAGCCCCAAAAAATAGACAAAATCCCCCAAAAACCGAGATTTCTGAAATAGAACAAAACTAGCCGTTGGAAGGCTTATCAGTCGATTGACGGGTTTTATCAGTCGACTGATGAGCTAACCGTTTCAGGTAATTTCCAGCTCATCAGCCAACTTACTAGATAATTAGTCGACTAATGATATCATCAGTTCACTGGTCAGTCGACCAAATAAGAAGCAGAAACTTTTTAAGATTCTGACGGGTTTCATCAGTCGACTGATAACGATTTTTCAGCCAGTATTGGTTTTTAAAAATAAGTTTCAAATATCTTTTAAAAATAGTAAATAAATTCTAAAAAATGTAAAATTTTGGAAATAGTTTATAAACATAATAACAAACTTGTTTGAAAAGGAATTTTACAAAAAGATCATCGTATTTGTGAAAATAATTATTTTAGCAAACATGTCAAAATACGAGTATTGAAAATGTGTAAGTGTGTTATCCCAAAAGCTTCAAATGTAATCAACAACCAACTTTCCTATATTAAGTACTAGAGAGAAAATAAAATAGCAAATATCTCTCACATATAAATACATGGTTTTGAGTATTGATATTTGCTTCTATGTTGATGAAGCTTCTCATGTATGTAGTGCTCTTTGAAAGTTTTGCTTCATCACTTTGCCTCCACATCCTTAGATATTGTCGTTGTAGCATATATTCCATCCACTCCTTCATCAATGGTGCTAATAAATTGTAATCTATAATATAGCCCAATAAACAATTAGTACCAATAATGGTGTTTATAAATCATCATCAAAACAAAAAGGTTAACAATCTCTCTCTTTTTGATGATGACAAACAATCATTATTCAAGAGCAAATAAATTTGATTATTTGACTTATAGATAGTTGCTCCCCCTATCTATAAGGCTCCCCTTAACTATGTGCACAAATAAGAAGATTTCTCTCCCCCTTTGTCACCATTAAAAAGGGGTAAAAAAAATACAATATGCATTCCAAAACCCGTACAATGCACCTCAAGTGTTGGCCTACCCGTGTCACATTCCTCAAGGGTTCAGAATTACTACCTTTCACTAGGCTTTACTACCGACCTCACCTCTCTTGGAATTGACCCTGGTCTCTTACCTCTACACTCCTCTTGGTACCCGTGTTTGCTTAAGCATGATATGATATTGTGGATCAAGAAAAGAATAGATATGACAATGGTAAAGCGAAGAATCATAGCAAGCAAAAATATGCAAAAAAAAATATTTTTTTTAAGAATTCACATGCCTAATTCATTTCTAATACGACAAAAATCGTCTTCACAAAGGGGTTTGGTAAAGATGTTCGCTATTTGAGATTTTGTGTCAATATAAATAAGAGAAACATCTTTTCGTTCAACATGGTCACACACGAAGTGATGTCGTACATCTATATGTTTGGTTCTAGAATGCAAAACAGATTTTTTTTGAAATATTGATAGCACTAGTATTATCACAAAAAAATTTTGTGTCATAAAAATGCAAATCAAAATCAGTCAAATTTTATTTTATCCATAAAAGTTGTGCACAACATAAGCCGACGGTAATGTATTCTGCTTCCGTAATGGACAAGGCAACACAATTTTATTTCTTGGATGCCCAAGATATAATGGAGTTACCCAAATATTTTGGCAATACAATAGAGTTTATCATTATGCATGTCATCTCTTGTATGGTTCTATTTTTTTATTCAACAACACCATTTTGTTAGGGTGTTCTAAGAGCAGAAAACACATGTGTTATACCACGATGAGCACAAAAATCATTAAAGCATTTATTTTAAAATTCACCACCATGATCGCTCCTAATTTTAACAACTTTCAAATCTTTTTCATTTTCAATTCTTTTTTCAAATGAGAAAATTATTTAAAACATTCATCTTTATTTGCAATAAAATTACCCATGTAAAACGTGAGAAATCATCAACAATAACAAAAACATAGTGTTTACCTCCTAGAGAGGCAACACGCATGTGAACAAAGAGATCAAGATGTAATAATTGTAAAGGTTTAGAAGTGGGTACCTCATTTATGGATTTGAAGGAATTCTTAGTTTGTTTACCTTTGGCACATTCCTCACAAGTAGAATCATTAATATAGGTTAAGTTTGGTAGCTCTCTTACTAAGTTCTTCTTAAATAGCTTAGATATTAACTCCATGTTAGCATACCCAAGTCTCTTGTGTCAAATCCAATGATCCTCATCCACCACGGTAAGGCACTTTACATCTTGATCTATTAGCTCATTCATCTCAAAAATATAAACATTAGATCTTCTAAAAGCAACAAAAATGATTTTATCATTCATATTAACAATACATTTATCCAGTTTAAAAAAAATGCCAAAGCCTTTGTCACTTAATTGACTAATGCTAAGAAGATTATGATTTAATCCTTTAACAAAATAAACATCCTCAATTATGGGAGAAGGTATCTTACCAATATTATAAATACTTACAACTTTACTTTCTCATCACCACCAAAAGAGACATTGCCTCCTTTAATCCTTGATAGGGTTGTAAATAATTCTTTGTTGTCTGTCATATGATGTGAGCAACCACTATCAAGGTACCACAACTCCTTACGTCTTGTGCGAGATGTTTCCTACATATGAAGAAGTTATAGAGCCTTTAGATACCCAAACTTTGGGCCCTTAAATGTTAGTATTTTTGGTACCCTTGGGTACCCACATTAACTCATAATGATCAATGCTAATTTTAATCCTACAATGAGTAGAAATATGACCATATTTCATGTAATATGTGCACAAGAAAATTTTCCTGTATGTAGGAGCATAAGATTTATGATACCATTTTTTATCAACATGATGACGACTAGAGTAAGCATGATTAGATTTAATTCTATTATTTTTAATTTCTAATCTCTCAATTTTAGAGCTTAGTTGTATGTTTTTAAAGTCTTGATCTCCTATCATTTCATCTTTTAGAGCAAGAGAGGATTATAGTTGCTCAAACTTAGAGTCACAAGAAACATGTAATTTTTTGAATGAAGAATATTCTTTTGCTAATCTTTTAAATTCAAAATTTAATTCTTCTAAAGTCGCTTCTAGTTCACAATGCATATAAGAGATTCACTTTTGATTTCGGATTATACCTTATCTTCATGAGCCATGAAACAAATGTATGAGCCATGAAGAGCAATCTTGGCGCCATCATCATTGCTATACGAATCGCTTGGTTCGGATTCATCCCAATCAGCATACATAGTCTTCTTCTTCTTGTACTTTAATATTTCTCCTTAAGCTTGGGACAATCCTTGGCTAAGTGTCCCGGTTCGTTGCATTCGAAGCATTTATCTATACGAGAAGGAAATTTGTTGTTAGATCAATTTTTAAATTTTTATTCATTTTGATCAGTCTTGATATTCTCCTAGAGAGGTGTGCCACTTCTCTAGAGACATCAACTTCACTATCCGAGGAGGATGAATCAGCAATTTCTCCCTTGAGAGCAATGAACTTTGATTTTTGAGGTGGCTCCTCGATTGCTTTTGGGGTTGCTTCTTCCTTCTCATTGATCTTCTTTTCATAGACCTTGAGCTTGCCAATAAGTCCATCAAGAGTGACGGTTGAGAGATCATGAGCTTCTTCGATGACCGTGGCTTTTGGTTCCCAAGCCGGCATCAAAGAGCAAAGAATTTAGTAATTCATCTCTTGATTCTCCAAGACCTTATCAAGACCATGTAATTCATTTATGATGTTAGTGAACTGAGAAAATATAGAATCGATAGATTCATTTGTAAGCATTTTAAAAAGTTCATAATCATGCATGAGTTCACTAATCTTGGACTCTTTTACTTGGGGGTTCCTTCATGAGTGATGCATAACTTCTCCCAAATTTCGTGTACGGTTGCACACATAGAAACTCTCTTATATTCATTGGGGGTAAGACCACAAATAAGTACATTCATGGCCTTAATATTAAGGCTAGCTAAGTTCCTCTCACCCTCGGTCATTTCACTACTAGGCTTTTGACATTTTTTTCCCATAATGTCTAGACTATTAAGGTCAATGCATTGTAAATAAATCCTCATTCTAGCTTTCTAATAGGCAAAGTTGCTACCGGTGAAAAGGGATGGCCTAGTGGTGGATTGTCCTTCTAACATATACATATTTATTGAAGCCTCCATTTAGATCTTTTCTCTAATGGGTTTAAGCCTAACAAACAGTAGAGACATTGCTCTGATACCAATTTAAAGGCCCTAGAGGGGTGGTGAATATGGTTTATGGATAATGAATATGCAATTAAAAGATTTTTCTAATAAACCATAAACAAATATGAAGTGCAATAATAATAAAAAAGAGTGGGGATTAGAAATAGTTAGCCAATTGATGACACACGATATGTTCACGAGGTTCGGTCCTCTGACCTACGTCCTCGCTCCCCACTCTTGAGGAGAAATCCACTAACATACCCTGTTTGGAAGCCGGAACTTCTCTACACAATGATTTCCACTGAGATCTCATAACTACACAGTAGATCTCCACGAGATCAAGCTCACAACAGTTACAAATGAAAGAAAAGCTCTCTTTTACAGCAACCCTATGACAAGAGGAAGAGGTTGCAAGTGAAGCTTGAGATGTGAGATTTGAAAGTGTGAAAACAAATAAAAGTTGAAGCTCTTTTGAACAATAAACACAAACTCGAGAGATTTTTTAATGCTTACTTGGTTACTAAAGTTAATGGGGTTGGTGGGTATTTATAAGAAGTGAAGATGACAGCCAAGCCCTAAAGAAACAGACAAAATCCCCCAAAAACCAAAATTTCTAAAACTGTACAAAACTAATCGTTAGAAGGCTTATCAGTAGACTGACGTGTTTCATCAGTCGACTGATGAGGTGACCGTTTCAGACAATTTTCAGCTCATCAGTCGACTAACTAGATAATCAGTCGACTAATGAGGTCATCTGTCAACTGGTCAGTCGACCAAATAAGAAACATAAACTTTTTAAGCTTCTAGCGGGTTTCAAATGTCTTTTAAAAATAGTAAATAAATTCTAAAAAATGTGAAACTTTGGAAATAACATAAACATAATAACAAACTTGTTTGAAAATGAATTTTATAAAAAGATCCTCGTATTTGTGAAAATCATCGTTTTATCAAAAATGTTAAAATACGAGTATTGAAAATGTGTAAGTGTGCTATCCCAAGAGCTTCAAATGTAATCAACAACCAACTTACCTACATTAAGTACTAGAGAGAAAATAAAATAGCAAATATCCCTCACTTATAAGTACATAACTTGAGTCTTGATATTTGCTTTTATGTTGATGAAGCTTCTCATGTATGTAGTGCTCTTTGAAAGCTTTACTTCATCACTTTGCCTCCACCTCCTTAGATATCGTCGTTGTAGCCCATATTCCATCCACTCCTCCATCAATGGTGCTAATGAATTGTAATCTATAATATAGCTCAATAAACAATTAGCACCAATAATGATGTTTGTAAATCATCATCAAAACAAAAAGGCTAACAGAATTAACATGGACCGTTATGGGTTTAACATGAACTGTTATAGACTTAACATGGACTGTTATGGATTTAACATGAAATTAGAATTAACATGAAATAGAATTAACATGAACCTCAGTTTAGATAACCTAGCACTTACTGCCTTTTGGGTTTGGATTCGTTGGAACCATCCCGTGTTGTTCTTCTTTTTGGCCTCGACCTCGTACTGCACCCCTTCGCATGACCAAAAGGGCATTCAATGCTTCCTCTGTTCTGCCAATCCCAGATGACTCGCAAAGCGCGCTCAACATCTGTGATTTGGCTACGACTTTCTCCTGCCGTTCACCGTTATGAACGACTTCGAAATCATTAACCGATGCTTCCTTTGACGATGACATTTCACGACAAAAACCCTAACCAAGATTGAAATCCAAGTGGCAAAAATGGTGGCTCCTCAACAGTAGAAGAGAAAGAGGGAGATAGAGTACTTGAGTAGGGAGGGGCGCGGTTACTGAGTTCGGTCAAATCAGAGGGTGAATTTGTAACTTCAACTGGGCTTTTCTCGCTGTCAGCAACTTTGGGGCCTTGACACAAATATGCCGTGTATTTGACGCTAAATCACATGGCCCAAAATACAGAGGGCCAGATCACATGGGCTTCCAATATTTGGGGCCTTGGCACAAGTTTCCCAAAAAAGTTTTAATATATGTTGCATGTATATTTGCATGTGCAATAATGTCAACATACAGAAAATAATTTCCCTATAATGGAGCTTATGTGAGCATGACCCGCTTTTTCTTATGTCAATCATTTTTATTTTTTCCTTTTCCCACCTTTTTATTTGAAATATATACGTCTTGTTCTAGTCATTTGAACTACAGAATTTTTCTATATTGATCCCTTAAATCTATAAGTTTCTCAAGTCACTTAAATAGTTATTAAGTCATCCAACTTCCATAAGTTATTTTGAATTAAATTCTTGAAATGCTACTCGTAATCTTAATTGGAGGGACTAATTTCAAATACTTAAATTACCTAATAGTAATTCAATGATTTGATGAACTAATTTTAGGCTTTTGGTTCCGAGCAAGAAGCAAAGAAACAACGAGCGTCTAATTATTTATGTGCCTTGTGAAGCAAACGAAGTCGGGCATCAGCTGGCGAGGTTTGAGCGACAATTAATAATGCGAGTGTTTTACATCAGAAGTTCTCTATTTTCTGAATGCTAATTTAGCTGATTAATATCGTGGTTTCCTTCCGTCTGCATGCGGAGGATCCTCATTAAAAAAGACAGAAGGAAAGATTTAAGGGGCTTATAAGGAAAAGGTTGTAGGGGTTGGGTTGTATACCCTAACTTCATTTTAGGAGTTATCTCTAATTTACAGTACTTACGTATTTACGATATAAATCTTGAGCGTTGTCATTTTGGGTTAATTGCAAGTAGCCCCGTTTATGACGATGTTTTGAACTACTAGCGGGGTCTATGTGCCAAAATGAACTATTATGAATAAGTAGGTTCAACAGATAATGCGGGGTCATATCTCTAATTTACAGTACTTACGTATTTACTTATGTTTTTTAAATACGCGCGCGCATAAGTCAAATTCTTTGCCG
>BQKN01063141.1:89028-108040 GCA_022839385.1 Asparagus kiusianus
ATATATAAATTCACAAATAAAATCCTTTTAAGTTTATTATTATCAATCTTGAAGTTTGAATTCTGGCTATGGCTTTTGTTCCATTGAGCTTCTATCTGCTCATTGCTCAGAATAGAGGCTAAAAGGCACTATGCTATTATAGACCAAATTAGGAATTAATTTAATTAACTTAAGTTTAAATCACAATTATTTAACAGAAAATACGAACAAAGATCGAAGACATTTTTTAACAGAAATTTTGAGGTAGGCTAATCCAATGGCAGATAATTAGAATTAGAGGTAAGTTAACAAATAGTCAAATTTGAGAGTTAATCTTCAAATAGAATAGATCTGAGCGTACATAGGTAAAAAGCCCAATATATAAAATCAAGGGATTTTCCAATCTTTTAGTGCCTTAAATCTTTCATTGTTTGAAATTAGTGCTTCGCATCATGGAAATTGCATTAGATCCCTAAAATCTCAAGTTATTTTGAATTAGTTCCTTAATTTATTGAAATTACTATTAGGTTTCCCAATTCCTAATTTATTTTAAAATTAGTCCCGCGGAACAGGAGTGCAAATAGCAAATAGAGACAAAGTAGTTGCACAAAATCATTGAAATTGCTATCAATGTCTTATAAGTTGCTTTAAATTAATACTGCTGGTTCTCAGTTCAAATTTTTGAGGGACTAATAGCACTTTCAATGATTTGAGTACCTAAGTCATAATAACTTAATATTTGAGTAACCTAAGAGCAAATTTCCATGATTTAAGGGACCGATTCAAAATATGAAAGATATGGACCTCGTACAGTGGGAAAAAAAAATCCCTAAAATCAAAATGGATTATTTAGTATTATTCCCTAAAACCTTTGGTATAGATGCTTGTTCCCCAGGTTATTGAATTTTGAAATCTGTCCCCCAAAACTTTATGATTATTATGAAATAGGCCCCCAAAGTAGCGGATGTTTGATTCCGAATGGAATATTCTTTTGATTTTTGTTTTTTTATTTCTTTGTAGGAGTTATAGTTGACGAATTAGAGGTTGATGTTGTGTTCAAATTCTCTCTTGTCATATTCATAAAATTTCTTTCCGAATTACAACAAAATCTCATTGATTACTGTAATTAGAGACTAATCTTCGCTTGCTCTACACAAAAGGTGCCACACGACCATTTCACTCACCATTGTCTGACGAAGGAGAGACAAGAGGAGGGTAATTTGATAGTCACCCATGGCCAAGAGATTTACATAGGTTACACAACAGAGGGGGGTAATTTGAAATGGCTATAAGATATGGGGAGGTAATTTCAAAAGGTAATGATATGAGGGCAAACTTCAAATACTAAAGAAGTGATGGACTGGTAAAAAATAACCCACTCAAGTAATGGTTTTTCAGGAATACACCAATCAAATAATTGACGTACGATGTAACCGAGAGGGACGTCGCCAATGCGATCCTAGTGGGTTTCGTACGACGTTACAGCTCTTTTACGCCGTTCCAGAGAAATTCTCTCTCTCTCTCTCTCTCCACTGTTGCTCTCAATCAACTCCCTTTTTGAATCAGTTCGCTCATCTTGTCGGCTCGGTCGAAGATCGCTTCTGATTCGCTCCACGAATCTCGATCCAGTTGCTGACGATCTCCCCCAGATACAACCTTGGTCCCTCTCGAGAGAAGTTTCCTTCAAATTTCTCCAATTTCCCCTCTATTTTAGCTGACTTTTGATCCGATTCGAGGAAATTCTATGCCTTGTGGACTTCGAAGTAGCTTCCAATTGCGATGTCTCTACCGCTCCTGATGGTTTCAGTCTGAGAACTTAGCTCAGCTACTGTTTGATTTGGCATTCAAAATGTGACAAGCTGGGATTTTTTTATTTCTGGGAGAGTAATTAAGGTTGAGTTTTTTTCTTTTTAATTAACTTGGTCATGTGGGTTTCGCTTGTTGCGGTCAATGGCTGTGGCGGAGTAATGTTTCTTGATTTCTGCGGTCGGGGGGAAGCGGATTGAATCGCTTACTGAGGGAAAGTTAAAAATTTTCGAGGGTTTATCGATTCATGGATGCAAACTTTAGCAAGGAACAGGGTGGATTTGACAATGCGGAAACCTCAAATGGGTCTGGGAAGAAGAAGAAGAAGAGTGTAGAGTGGGATTTGAATGATTGGAAATGGGATGGACATCACTTTGTAGCTACCCCTCTGAAGAACAAGCAATTGGTTGCTGTACCATCATTGAATAGTTCGTCTTCGTGTTTGGAAGAGACTGACCGGTTGGAGAAGAGAAGAAAAGTTTTAGTCGGGGAAGATGACGGATTGTGTGGTGATGATGGGACGCTTAGTTTTAAACTTGGTGAGCGACGGTATCCAATAGCTGAGGGAGAGCTTGAGAACAATGGAAAGAGGTGTAATTTAACGGGAGGCACTTCGAGTCGTTTGGTTTGCCAGGTAGTGGGATGCGGTGCTGACTTGAGTGATGCCAAGGATTACCATAGACGGCACAAGGTCTGTGAAATGCATGCCAAGGCGAGCTCGGCCATGGTTGGGAGTGTTATCCAGAGGTTCTGTCAACAATGTAGTAGGTTAGCACACATGAATCATATCTTCCCAATTTCGTTACTTGTTCATCATCTGTGGACGTAGTGCAACTGTGCCTTTAGTGTGGACCGAGTTTTCTATCGATATGCCAAGCATATAAACATTAGTAAAATTTGTCACAGAGGCTCTGCTGATGTTGCGTATAACCATGATTTTAGCTTTTTGCACATTGTTGGGCTTGTCTATGCTGGATAAAAGATCATCTGACTAGACACACTATAAAAGATCTATAACTTTCCTCCACTATATTACCATCAATGGTCCTTTAAATCACCATGTAAGACTTTTTGCAGTCAGTTGTGGTCAATTCATGGTATAGGGTTTTAGCGAAGTTCAATTTTTTGTTTAGAATGCTTACTATTAGATTTGTTGTTTCCCCCCTCACTTTATCCGCATGAAAAGGATGCAAAAATTGTTATAGTTTATTGTTGTCATTTGTAGCAAATGCCATGACCACCGTATTTCCTGCAAGCGTTACTGTAACATTCTTTTTCCACACGTTTGATCATGCAATATATATTGCATCCTCTATTACACCTTGAAACCAATCATTAATTCGTGGTTTCTATTACGTTGGTTTCTCCTCATTCTTTTCCACAAAATATAGTCAGCATACCTTTTGCCCTATAATTAGCTCAAGATTTATGCATGGTGCATTAGTTGATTCAATAACTTTTAGCTGGTCAGTGACATGATGCATTAAACTCAGTAGAGCACAACTCTGTCAAAGCATTGTGCATTACTCACTTTTGAAAACTGATTTTTTTGTCTAAAATCATGACATTGGACTTAAGATCAAGTGGTGTAAAAACCTTCAACCTAAATGACCAGAGGACCCAAAATTGTTGGCTTTTCTTAAAAGCTCTTAAAAGAAAATTATGTTGGAATTGATGTGATGCAGAGGCAAGGAGCCTTCAAAAAGAGTCACTGACTTTTGTCTATGCGATCTGAATGAAGATTGTTTTGTGTGTGCACCCTCGTGTGTGTGTGTTTGTGTGTATGTATGCATGTGTGTGCGCATGTGTGGGTGTGTGCGTGCGTGTGCACATATGGGTGTGTGTGTGCGGGTTGTGTACTTGTGCATGCATGCGTGTGGGTGCATGCATGTGGGTGCGTGGTTGTGTATGCTTGGGTGTGTGTGCGGGTGTGTGAGTGTGCATGGACGCGCGTGCATGCTCGAGCACTTGTGAGCGATACAGATCAGGTTTGGTGGTCTTCCATGCAGTTTACTAAGTTCGTATAAGGTTGTAAACTACAAGTCCTGTCTCTGCTCTCTCATGCACATGCGTGTAAGTGCATGTGTAGACACACATATTGGCGGCTGATAGGGGACTTGGGAGTCATTGGATATCTTAAGTTATCCCCTCTTTTCTCATAATAGTAAATCTTATATCCCTCTAGTTGAGGACCAGTCTAATTAGTGGAATTTGGCATGCCGGATCTTTTCATGGAGTATCAGTGCTATATTGAGAAAGCATTACTGGTTTGAGGCATTTGATATAATTTTCCACTTCATTCCCTGTCCTTGAAAGCACTTTATGTTTTCAGGTTTCAGCTTCTCGAAGAATTTGATGATGGAAAAAGAAGTTGTCGCCGGAGGTTGGCAGGACATAATAAAAGGAGAAGGAAAACTCATCCTGATACCAGCATCAGTGGGAGTCCTTTGACTGATGATAAGGCTAGCAGCTATCTGCTGATTAGTCTACTTAAAACACTTACTGATTTACACTGTAATTTCTCTACTCTATTTTCCTTAAGATATATGTAATGCCATTTATGCAAGAACATTTTTATACATCTATTGTTGGGTTTTTTTGGGTATCCATAGTTCATGTCTCTTTTGTGCTTTGTGATAGATACTGCTATCTTCTATCACTTTCCTTTCCCGTTTATTTCCAGTTGTGACCTTCAGCTAGGACTCTGCAGCCTTTTGGGAGGTTCAGCTTGAGAGCTGGTATTTCTTGATGTCAGAAATAATCGGAACCGGAAACGTCACATTACATTTTTCTATTGTCATGGCTTTACTATTTCCTCTTCCTCATATTTTGCCTATTGTCATGATTGTATCCTTTACTGAAATTCCCATCCATTTCTTCTTGGACCTTCAGCTATATTGCAAACTTATGAAATATGAATTATAGTTCTTCCTTTTACAAGGACTTTCTTGAACTTTTAGTGACACAACCTAGTACAATTTGATACAGTTTCAATTGTTTTATCCTGTAGTAGCAAAATTAGTTAGCTGGCTTCCTTAGTCGGCGCATTTAAGCAATTACTCATGCTAGATCACAAACATCTTTATTGTGGTATATATCTAGCATGTAAACCATTGTTCATGCAACAAATTTACCATAGACCGATATACCTTTATTATGGAGTTAAGCTAGGTGCAATATTTGCTTTTGAGTCATATGTTTCTCGTTTATCCCTAAAGATTGGTGATAAGTAAGGCTTTGTGAGTTCATCAGTAACCATATGGAAATGCATTTTATTTATGAAGATGTTACACAATCTTGTCAATTTCCTATCTATTGTGGTTTCTGTATGTTTTGTGCATCATTTTATGCCACAATTGCTATAGACTTTTACATTTCATGTTTCATTCCTATATATTACTTTGACAGTCACTGATAATGAAGATAAAAGACCCGAACTGAAGGGAAAAAGGAAAGGAAAAACCTTGTGTATTACCACATATCACAAGCAGACTGCAGCACTGTACGCTATGCAATAAAACTACTCCTAAGAGGTCTTTTCTAGGAGTTTGCTGAATTTTGGTTAGCTTCCTCCATTTTTCCTCTCTTCTTACTGGAGTTGCATCGTCAGAGCTTGTGTGTCTTGGTTTTTAACTTTTGCATCAATATGTGCATGCTAATGTTTAAGACTTTTCTATGATGGTTGTTAGATTCCAAATTACAAAATCACATTTGGTGGTGACCATTTTCAAATTTATTGGCAGTTACCTTAATATCAAGGAACTTGTTAGTTCACATCAACAGGTCAAATGATCCATATGGTTGGATGGTGTAGTCTAGATGTTTATTTGTTTGATGTTTCATACATTTTTCTCTATGTTCATAGTAGCTTTATGTTGAGTGTAGCTTTTGCACCTGGGGCAGTGAGTTTTTATTTTTATTTTTATTTTTTTGTATAAGCTTTTATGGACTTCTAAGGACATGTAACGATTCTGGATAAGTAAGACTTAAACCTGTAACCTCAAAGATACAATAAAAGGTCTAACATTGGGAAGCTGAAAGATCCAATTCTGATGATCTTAGTATATATCTTGGTAGTGTATGATAATCTACCAACCTTTTTTTCTGTGATAGTGGGAGGTGAACCTATACAAGTTATGGCTCTAGACTGCCATGTGTGTTTTTAGACATGGGCCCGAGTTAAACCTATGTTTAAAGACCCTAAAAGGTTAAGGTTGGGCCCAGGCTTATATATTTTTCCCTGGACCTCAGCTGACATCAACAGAGCTGAGCCTGCATATTATAAGTTTATATATTTGGCCCCAGAACTTGGCCTACATCAGCAGAACTGAGCTTGCTCATTTTTAGCCTGCATATTACAACTGTTGTTGACACTAGGAGTTTCTTATTTCTTTATACTGTACCTTGTGGAACATTAGTAACATAACATAATCTTCTAATGCTTTTCATTCGTCGCAGCTAATAAATCTGACAAGTCCAAAGACCAGGAGCTTGTGTCTCATCTTTTGGAGAACATTGCTGGTCTTGCTGGTTCATCTGATTCAGGAAACCATTCTGGAACCCTGCAGGCGTCCCAAGGTCTATGTGTATCAATGACTGCTAGAACACCATCTGAATCTGCAAATGCATTACTTCCAAAGTCTGTTGAAGAATTTTCTAGGAACCCATTGTGTTCACCTGCTAAAGCAACTTGTAACAGGGACATTCAGGATGTTCCTTGGAGATCTGTAAATAATTCTTTTCCAGTTCCTATTGCTACTATGGGGATGCCTCCAAGACATAATATCGTAGAATCTTATCCAAGTAAGACTGTGCAGGCAGTTTCTTCTCAAAGCTCTCCACTCCTGAAGCTAGCAGATGATGTCTTATCAGCACAGCAGAAGCTGTCTGCTGAGTCTACAGAGGCAAGGTTCAGGATAAATGATTTTGATTTGAACTGCACATATAATGAGACACGAGACTGTGGAGGGTGTGAGCAGCCAGTCAGTTTGAATAGGCGGATTGATTCTATTAGCCTTCCCTCATCTATGCTGAAGTTTTCTCATCAATCAAGTCCACCTCAGACGAGTGGCAATTCAAACTCCTCATCTCAATCATTGTCCAGTTCTGATGGGGAAGCTCAGGTACATAATTCTTCATAACCTCTCCTTTAGTATAACACGTCTTCCCTATTCCATCATCTGACTGGATATATGTTATGCTTGATGACCTTAAGGTCAGTTTGGACAACACCCCCACCCCCCCCCCAACCCCAACCAAAAAAAAAAAAAAAAAAAAAAAAAAAACAAAACCAATTTTTGTCTAAACCAGACAGGTAACTTTTGGTCTTTGTGTGTCTGTATATGGGTTTTTTTTGGGCGGGGGGCAGGTTGGGTGTGTGACGGGTTTACAATCCTTCCTCAATTTAAGGCCAACATTTGAACTAACAAAGCTTGAAACAATCCTAGCCCAGTTTTTGCCAAGGAAATTTATGTTCTGACCCAGTTTTATCCCACTAACCTGGTTTAAGGGCTCTTTGCCAAACAGGCCTGTAGTATCTCTGAAGAGTCTGAGCAGCTCATGTGAAAATATAGCATATATGCGCTAATTATTATCTTTCCTGTAGTAATGTTCACCCATAGTACTACCATTACATAGACTATTGCATCCATGCTATGAAAGTAAAAGTACTTTGACGGACCTAACAGTGGGTTTGGATACAGAGGATAATAGGGGAGGGGAATGATTTAAGTAAAAAATAAGGGGAGGGGATGAAAAGCAATGCGATGGAATGAAATTTATTATCTTTGGATAGACAAGAAAAGAACAGATGTTGCACTGTAATATGTGTTTGTTTAGAATAGAGAATGGAAAGGGAAGGAAGCTTGTACCTTCTGAAAAAAGATTATACAATTTTTATTAATTCTGAGAATCTACTAGACTAGGAAACTTCAAAACTGAGACAATGTATATTAAAACTAGTTACCACTAGTGCATCCAATGGCTTCTTTAGAACTTATAATTGTTACTAGGGAGCCATGAATAATGAAGGGAGTCTAAGTGAGGAGCATACTTAAATCAACTTATCACTATCTAAAAGACAAGGAAGAAATTTGACCGATTGTACTTGAGCCCCCTTAGAAAATATTTTTAGCAAATGTTTAATAGGTTTGAACAGGAAAAAGTAAACACTTCAAAGGCTTATGATAAATCATGAGTATACGAGCAACACTAGTAGGCTACAATATGCAATGAGTTTGCAAATTTGACCTTACATACTCGAGACACGGCCCTGCGCTGTGCAACTATATGAACAAATATCTTACATACAAATGTTTTGACAAGTTGATTTGACTTGACTTTCGGCCTTCAGCTAATAATATATATAGAGCAAGTAACATAAGTCATAAATGAGCTGCCATCTAGATTTTTTACAACTAATAATATGAGTCATGATTTGCACACATTTGTACTATGCAGTGATTATAGCCACCATGTGGGGCGCCAAAGAATGCACCCTTCATCTGTGAAAGTTTGGACTGGGAAAAATACGCTTTACATCGAATCTCATTTTCAAGTCCAGTCAATATCAATTAATGACAAATATCTAAATTAGTGAAAGATAAGTGACTGAGATTGATCATACATGGCAATTCCCTTGCTAGTTGCTTCTACGACACTATTTATTGCTTCTTTTAATCAATAGAACTTCCTTATCCTCTTCCTTTTCAACACGAACCTGCCTATCTTTCTTCATGTTGACCTTTGAAGCTATCGTTGTAGAATGTGTCAGTGCAGGAGGTTTTGTATACTCAATATCATCATTAGAACAAAGGAAACCTTTGTAGAGATCTCACCCATCCAGAATGCTTCTCCTTAGCTGTCATAACAACCTCGCCAGTCACTCTATCTTTAGCAAACAAGTATAACATATTGCCATGATTATGAAAGGATGATTCATAGATGATATATACTTTGATGCATCATGGTTTGTCGATATGGAAAAAAGAAAACACATAATTAGTTATAAAATGAACAATCAGAATATAAACAACCAGTGAAAAAAATACACATACCTTTATTAAAGACTCCCAAGCTTCTTGTTCAGCCATCAATATATTTGTAATTGGACCCCAACAAACCTACTAAGGTTTTTGAATAAAGCAAAACATCTATTGAATTTTTGCTTAATAGTTTTCATATGATTTTCACCTTGTCTTTGTTGATGTCCATCACTAATTTTCACTCAATTCTTTGGCGACATTGGTAGCAATACAAGTCCATGGTCCATCCACTCTATTTCCAATAATTTGTTGATGCAGAAGTGCATCTATCAGACGCTCATCCATCTTCTCAGTCCATTGTACTTTGTCTCTCTTGCTTTCATCTACACCCTCAATCAGATCATGGCTCATACTGTTTCTTTTTCCCATGTTGTCTGTACAACATAATGCATACAAGTATAAATATTAAAATATAGAAATAAAGTACTTTAAAATAAAAAAACCACATTAGCTGAAGGACTAAAATATTCAGTGCACCACTAATAGTCCGCCAAATTAAGGCATGATCCTCACGCAAACCAAGAAGTAAATAGCTCATTTCACACTTATTTAGCTACATAGTCACTCCGCATGCTCATTACTATGCAATCCCTAATATTATTTGCTCTATGAGAATCTTGATCATCATCCCAAGGGGTCATGAACAGTAGCAGAATTATGTGTGGTCTTTCAAGCTCACTATTCATCGCAGCTATTAGTTTTTCATCTAGGTCAACATCCATTAAGTAATTATAGAGGATTCAACAAACCAACGTAATCTCACTTTGAGTGTCAACAGAGTATCTTGGCTCGGTTAAGCCTATAAATTTAAAATCTTCAGGTTTCGATAGAATATTCTTTCAAGTGACAGTGTTCACCTCTATATGGTGCGATGAGTCCACTTTGATGCATAATTCCATAATCAACGTGAGAGCATTACTTGATGATCACATCACTATATTGAACTATTTAATCATATGATTAATTTTGAAACAAAGTACTTTAGCTCATGATTACCTTCGGGAATTCTGAGATTATCTTCTTTTGTTAAAGCATTTTTTTTATCCTTGAGTCGGATGCAATACCTTCCCATCCAGTTAAGTGACTCATATGTAAATTTCATATCAAATGATCAAATGAAAATGCACCAAGCACGTTTTGCGTCGGACAATCCTTTCTACCCCAAATTGTCCTTTCTACCCCAATAATGTGGTGCAAGTCAACTGAAAATCTTAACACAAATATAATGTTTGATCAACAGTGGCAGAGATAGGATTTTTTCCTACTAGTGTCCCCTTATAATTTATCATTTTTATATTTGGATTCTACCTTAATAATTTTATAACTTATTTCTTTCAATGGCGTCTTACACAAATTTCAATGGTGTTCTAGGTAATAGATACAAGTAAAAATAAATAAAATTATGTATATAGTAGGCAATCTAGTGGTGTCATGTGACATCACTAGAAAAACATGAATGTACATTAAATAGTGTTAATTTTTTTACTGCTTTCACTAGTAAAGGTGCATAGTGTGGTTACCTTATAATATGATCAGAACCATGCGGTGGTGGAAGCTTCTGGAGAGCTACTTCTGATCCATTAGGTTGTTGAAGAAATATTTCTTTCACAAGAATCATTACTCTTAACACTATATAAATGTCGACACATGATTTCACCAGAACGATGAAAATAGAATTGAAGTTTATGATTAAATAAGCTCACATCTAAGATGCTAAGGAAATTGGTTACTTTGTTCTTCAACTGATGCTAGACGTGTGCTTGTAGTGCCAACGTGGATTTTAAGAATGGTGCATAAATTGTTAAAAGTTTCTGAATCCATTCTTATAAGTGCATGTGCTTTTCGACTTGTTTTAACATGGTGTATGAGTTCTTCATGCACTCTTTTTCTTCTTCTTATAACTGTTTAAGGGGGCAATCAATATAATTCCTACAACCTATCCTTTGTCACATTAACCAATTTTACATAAGACATGCAACATAAACAATAACCACCGACGCCGCCACTCCCAAATACTAAATACACTTCCTACATAGTTTGTTTTCTATTCATCTACCATAAATTTGAAAATACAATCGACAAAGCATAAAAAACTATATTAAATTAACATTTTGACTATATGAATAACAAATAAAACTTGATGATTATTTATTATTAAATGACAAATAACAAAAGTTCGAATATGGTTGCATGAGCAACAGTTAAAGAAAATAATGTATTAGAGTCAAAGGGGTCCATATTAAAAACCTATTTATTTGATTTAGCAAAAGATTAAAGTTAAAAGGATGAAACTTCAGGGTATCAAAGTAAAAAATCGGCAAAAGTGCAACGAATTAAAGTGCAATTAGTTCTTAAGAACTAACAAAAATTACGTCATCACAAAATTAAATGTATACATACTACAAAATTATAAATTTTTATAAAAGTGATATATAATTAGTGATCGCAAATGGAAAAGATAAAACCCAATATTGAAGTATTGAACATGGGTTGGTGATTAATTATATTACTCCTTCAAGAATAGTTTAGGAAGGTCTATATTTGTTTAGGATATATTATTATATTAGGAAGAACGTATTGGGAAGATGTTAGATATGTTATTTTCCTATTTCGATATTTCCTTAGTTATACTGTTATATTATTACCAGAGTTTTTGTTTCCTATTCAAAGAGCTTTCTATTAATATTCTAAACTACTTCTATATATAAGGGTATCACACCCTTCAATAATCAATGAATATCAAACGCTTTATTTCCCTAACTTTTCGATTATAGTCCACCTCCAACAAATAATAAACTATTATATAGTTCATTTTGCACATTATTGCACATGGCCTTTGTAGTCAAATACATATACAAATAAACGCAAAAAATTATTATAAATGCAAATAAGAAACTATGAAAAAAGTCATAGAAGTTATAAAGAGACTTGCACGATTTTGATTAGTGGTAGTATTGTTAAAGAAGTCGCCTTCTCTTTTTCAAGGTATGAATTTCTTAGGGTTTTATTCTATTTGGGTATGCAGGTAATGAGAATGCTCGTTGTGGGTTAAAGCTTATCCAAACCCTTGTAAAATTTCTTTAATTTCTTAAAGGGAAATTTTAGAAGTCTGAAAAAATCTTATAAAATTCATTCCCTCCCCTCTCAATCTGTTTGTCTTAGGAGAATAAAGAAAGTGAATAAATTTCTAGTTTTTATCCCCCCTTCCTTTTCCCTTGCTAATTGAAAATTGTACACATACACCGTTTTGAATGATTATCATGCTAACGTTCTTATCCCATCCTTTCTCGTCTAAAAAAAAATCTATCCAAACAAACTGTAAAGGTAATAGATTGACACATTCTTTTGAGAAGGAAATCCAAAAGGCAATCACAGCCAACAGTGGAGAAACTAGCAAAGATGAGAATTTTGAAAACCTTGTATTTGGAAAGAAGTAACCTAATGCGATGATTAGTATGGCTAAATCTAAAGCTTAAGTAAGACACTTGTATTTGGAAAGAAGTAATCTAATGCGATGATTAGTATGACTAAATCTAAAGCTTAAGTAAGATGCTGGAAGATGGGTAGGGGAATGCAAAACTACATCATTTCAGTGTGAAACAGATGAATTTGGAGAGAGAGAATATGGACTAAGACTTCATTCTTTAGCAGTTGAATGCCAACAATTTAGAAGGTTATTAGACTTAGATTTGGTTAATCTTTTAAATTCTTTGGATTTATTTTATTGATATTATCTTAAGTGTTATTCTTACCCTTTGGGATAAATCAGAGTATGCTAGAATTTGATTTGGTTGATTGCTAATTAGTTGAGATTTGAGGTTTTGCACTTCGTATAATATTAATAGTTGGTTGTCATTTGAGTTTCTTGTTTCATTGCACTTCATATAAAGGCCCAATTGGTTGGTACTAGTAGAAGTAAGAATTAAATCAAAGAGGTAACATTCAAATTTATGAAGTAAGAAGAAACACAAGTAATATTTTTTTGTTTCTCATATTTCTGAATG
Source organism: Asparagus kiusianus (assembly GCA_022839385.1). Taxonomy (NCBI): domain Eukaryota; kingdom Viridiplantae; phylum Streptophyta; class Magnoliopsida; order Asparagales; family Asparagaceae; genus Asparagus; species Asparagus kiusianus. Next base: position 101,861 of record BQKN01063141.1, read on the forward strand.
AAATAGGATTTCTTCTTTTTCATTTATTTTTCATTAGGATAAGTTTCGGGATTCATAAGTACATCTGGAGGGCAAAATAAAAAGAAACTAGTTTCTCATGGATTCACACATGTTTCATCTACTTCTAAGCCTTGAGGGCAAAAAAGGATTTAAGAAATAAGGACGATACATGGGCGTTGTAGCATTATTTAAAGCAGTAGAAGTAGTTTTTTTTGAGAAAAAACTAGTTTTTTTGCTCATAAGCAGCAAAAGTAGCCTTTACTTCGGTTATTCCATAGCTAGTTCTGTGCAAACAAACAAATCCTGAAAGAGTTTGATGTAATTAGAACCGAAAGGAATTAAGCCAAATCTATTTCAGAAGCACAATTTACGGTCACAATGCAATCCGATATGATTCCTCCTTATCATCATTTAATGATTGACTTCCAAATCTTATTACGCTTATCCATCATCAATGTGTTCATAATTTAAAAGCTTTGTTAGTTCTAAACTAGCTCAAACAGCCTTGAATGCCATTGAAACCAAAACAAGAGCCGATAACTCTTTTTTCCTCTTTTCTTTGTTATATGTCAACAAAACTCCTACTCTAGAATCCCAAATACTCTTTCTTTATCATTCGACACCATCATCAGTCCTATTCTTGTTGTTTTTTGTCCTCCATCGGGAAGAAAAATATATAAGTTGAGATAAAGAGAGATAAAGAGGAGACCTTAGTCTATCGATATAATATAGAAAATTAAAGATTAGGTACTTTCATTTATCACTATATATGAAAATAGCCTAAGAGCTATTTACTTTAGTGTAACCTGTCTGCTTTAGTGTGAAAGTTTTGTTTATCACCTCCTACTTCAATGTGAGCAATCAAAATATAGTCCAATCTAGAAACGCCATGTAAGCATTTAGCTTAATTGATAGGACTAGATTTTTTTTCATAGACTTTTTTTTCACATGATGCTGAGATCAATCCTTAGGTTCATTATTTTTTTCCTTTCAAAATACATAACACACATGGAGCCTACAATAGGTTTATTACTTTTGTATCAATGCCATGCATCAATGAAAAAACTTTATCCATTTATTTGATTTAAACTATTAGAAACTCTACTATATATTTTGGCCATATATGAAAGATTTAAAAAAAAAACCTTTTTAAGAGACTCATAGTAAAGTCCCTCAAAATCCCTAGTGTTCTTTTAGGCATTTACCTCTTGTAGCTGTGCAATCCGTCTTGGCCAACCTATGATTTTTCGCAGTGGTTTTTGAAGGAGAAAAAAATATCAAAGATCATGAAGGAGGAGATGCTGAATATGTAGAAGAATCTCACGTTAGTGGAAGAGGAAGAAGGTACTAGTTTCTCACGACCATTTATTGCGTCATTGAAGGTGAAAAGTGCCCCGTGTTTGATTAGGAGATTGTTGTCTCTTAAACCATTTAGTTTCGAGGCCCTGAAGAATTACAATGACTATAATATAGAGGCCGAAGTGAGGATTGGAAGTTAAAAGGTATGAGAGATAATATGTTTTTGTTCTCGTTTAACCCCTCCTTAGATAAGAGAGGGTTATGAAGGGGTGCCCATGGTCATTCAATAAAAAATACTTTGGTCCTTCAAAATTATGATGCGGCGGTTCAACTCTCGATGATAAAGCTGAAGATAGCAGTTTTTTGGATCCAAATTTGTGACCTGCCATGGAATCTTATGGATAAAGAAACAGGTGAATTAATTGGAAGTTGAATCGAAGTGTGCATGGATGCTGATACTACTCGAGATGACATCAAAAGGGGGAGTTTTTTTGCAAATTAGGATGAATTTAGGCGTTACTCAGCAACTCAAAAGAGATGTGAATTTGAGAAGAGGATGAAACGCAGTTGTGAGTCTCTTTCAAGTAAGAACGTCTACCTAACTTTTGTTATACATGTAGAAGGGTCGACCACATGGAGGACTGCAAAAACCCTATGTTAGATCCTTCAGTTCACTCTATATGGGGCATAGATGAAGGTAGGGATTAGGAGGAAGATAGAAGGAATATGACCGTTTCATAAGCAACGACCAAATATGGAAGAAATCATCCTCGAGGCCAAATACAACTCAATCTTGACAAATGGAGATAGCGAAACATGTTAATCATGAGGTGGAGGAGATGTTGTCCAAGGAAAGTAATAGGAAGCAACACATGACAACAGTCATACCCTTGATCGTATGAACAAAAGAGTAGGTACAAGGAATGGAAGGGGGTCGATGGAGCGTAGAATGAGAATCAAAAGTGTTGCTGACATTGAGAAGTCCCTGGAGGTTGAACAAGTGAAGAAAAACTACATAAGTTCGATACTAGGAGGAAACAGTGTAGAGGTGGAGCTTGTAGAGGTGAGAGTTGAATATTCAAAAAATAATAAGAATAGTTGAAGGGTGGAGAAAACTTAGACAAGTACGAAGGGAGAAAAACAAGACAAGCAAGGGAAGGACATGATAATGATAGAGCCAATAAGATATGGGAAAGAAAAAAGGGGACGAATTGACGGAGAATGAGGGTCAAGTGAAGTTAAGATGCAATGCAGGAGATAATTTTATAGATGGTGTGCAGTGCACTATTAACTTGGTAGCACCAATGATCGAAGCTGCTAAGAGCCATAAAACTATTAACGTGGGACTTTTAAGGGCCTATGAACCCTCAAAACAGTTCGTGTCTCAAGCACCTTACCAAAAAATACGAAAATACCTCTCAACCGTAAAACATCACTCTTTTATAAAATTTTAATTTTCATTAATTTGGTACTCCAAAGTTTGTATACTTTTTTTACTTTGATGACTCATAAGGATTTTTTTCTTTGGACTTATAAGAAAATAATTAGGCAATTTTATATATCAAATAAAAAATATGTCCATCCTACTTTCTCTTCAAAATGATTTTATATAGTATATAATATTAAATTATTTCAGAGTCATGTGTAGAAACTCATCTTTTTATGATAGCAATGTGAAAAGTCCTTACAAATGCACGATTCACTCTTTTTAGATGAGCGTCAATCTTTGACAAGACAGATCAGACACTGTTTGTGGAAAATTTGAAGTAAAAAGACAATGAAGAAAACATTGATTTGTATTCCTTTGATCTCAATTACAATTTAGATTTCGATTACAAAAGAGAGGAGAATGAATTTGATTCTCTCCTTTGTTTAATTCTGGGTTCTTCACGGTAGCGATGGAGTGCCTCCCTCGAATGTTCGCGTCGAGTTTACTCTCCGTTGACGATCCGAAGGTCTTGATTCACTGGAACGATATCTCCTCCTCACGATTTAACGCTGTGGAGAACTTGCGTGGCAAGTCTTAAAACTCTGACCGAGTTTAGAAGAACTTGCAGGGTAAGTTTGAAACTCTGACCGAGTTTAGAAGAACTTGCAAAGCAAGTTTTAAAACTCTGGACGAGTTGATAACTCAGATCGAGTTTGAAACTCTATGAAAGAATTGATTTTTAAACCGAAAGTTCGGTTAATAAGTCAAGGCCGAATAATCTCAAAGGCTTCAATAAAAACCTTCCAAAATAATTCAAGAGCTCCTTCAAGTCGCTGATCTCCAAAGCTTCTTATTGCTGCAGAAAGCGGCAAGATGCCCGATCAAGGATCCCCAAAAAGTCAGCCAAAAAAGAGGATCTAAACTCGGTTGAGTTTCCCACTATTTATAGGGGATTTAGGGGTGTAACCGCCCCTCTAAATCTCTCCTTAATGAGGGTTTAATGGGGTATAACTGTCCCCCATAAATCTCTTCATGATAGGGTAGTGATCCCCTCAAATCTTGGGGAGAAAACGGTTCTGGAACCGTTCAAATCGTGCTTGAACGAGTCAAACGCTGAAAACAGCGTTCTGGGCCCGAACTGTGCGTTTCTGGACCTAAAACGCAAAGTTGGGCCTGAAAATGCACAAGTCGCGCTGCGCAGAGATGAACTCTGTGTTTTGGACTGAAAACGCACAGTTGGGCCTGTTTTAGGCTGAAAACGCACAGGTCGCGCTGCACAGAGGTGAACTCTGCGTTTTGGGCTGAAAACGCACAGTTGGGCCTGTTTTAGGCTAAAAATGCACAGGTCGCGCTGCGTAGAGATGAACTCTGCGTTTTGAGCTGGAAACGCACAGTTGGGCCTGTTTTAGGCTGAAAACGCACAGTTGGGCCTGTTTTAGGCTGAAAACGCACAGTTAGGCCGCACAGAGATGAACTCTGCGTTTTGGACCTGGGGTGCAAAGTTGATTTCTGCATAAACTCTGTGTTTTGATGTTATACCACAAGGATAACCTCTGCGTTTTGAGGTTATAACGCAGGTCCGACCCGTGCGTTTTGAGGTTACAACGCAGGTCCGACCCGTGCGTTTTGATGTTACCACGCTGGTTCGACCCGTGCGTTTTGACTCTGTAATGCAGAGGCGAACCTTAGGCGGGCTTGGCGAGCTTCATGCTAAGTCCAATGTTCCGACGAAGTCCAGTGTTACAGACGGACTTCAGAACATAACTTGCTACGAAGAACATGTCATAACTTTCAAACCGTAAGTCGGAATTGGACGAATTATATATAAAAATCGGCTATCTCGACGAGACGGAGCCTACCAAACCTACCTCATAGGGTTCGGTTTGCTCTGTTAGTTTTGTCAAATTCCTTACGGTTTAAGAGATATCTACATTTGAATATGAAGAGACCGTCAATTTGTAGTCTCTTTTGCTAGAGCTTTGCACAGATCGTCATCTTGTAATCTTCGTCTTGGCTCCTTGAAAATATAAGAGTCTTCAGATTGTAACTCCCGATGTTGATTGTGAAGGCTGTTGAATTGGGGCTTTCATTAGTTGTTGTGAAGGTCGTCAGATTGTAACATTCTACGTGAAAGTCCTCAAATTGTAGCCTTCTGAAAGTCGTCAGATTGTAACTTCCATCATTGGTATTTGATGGGGGATCAACTATCTATTGTGATTTTTAGACACCCTACAGAACCCCCTCCAAAGTTTTCGAAAGTTCGCGGTTGACTGGGACGAATTTTCGGAATACTTTGGATCTCAACTCTGATCTTGGAGCTGTTGATTTCTTGTCACAAAGGAGTTATTCTCTGCACTCACTTCGAAGGCAGCTCGGTTGAAGGGATTTGCCACGCAGGATCACGGCGTTTTGACTTGAGACACGGAGGTGGCTTTTATGCATTTTTGACTAAGTCTTTGAGACTTGTCTTTAGCTCATATGTTTTAAGTTTCGGCTCACATCCATTAAGCTGATAGGCCTGCAAACATGCATAGGATTTTTAGCAAACCCTCAGTCATCAACGGATTTGATAAGCCTTTACCGACTACCGTTTGAGTCGGGCTAGCATGTGAATTATTCGGATCCGTTTCACATGTAACGTTGTGCTAAGAGAATGAACCCTCTTAGACTTGATGCTATGATTTTGAATACATAGATTTTATCATTTTCGCGGAAAAAGATTAATCGGCAACGCGTGTTAGGCGTAGACTTATCTCTAATCAGGCATCAAGATAAAGTCCCCCATGTGTAAAAGACATGGATTTTGGTGCTACGATGTTGAATACATAGGCTTTGTCGCTATTTCTTCCTGTGATATATTTTATTTGAAACACTGAAAGAAAAATTAGAAGTGCCAGAGGTGTAGTATTAACTTGGCATGAATTTTCATTTAGAGTGAAATTCAAAAAATTTCTTTACTATCCTTAGGATAATTCCAAAAAATCTTTAATCCATTGGGGGTTTTGTAATGAAAACTTACTATCCTTATTAAAAAGGGATTAACAAGTTCATTGGGGGGTTTGACTGCTAGAGGTGTAATGTTAACCTAATAGTATTTTATACACCTATCGCTCTATTTAACAAAGTCGATAAGTTGATTTGGTCGTCAGAGGTATGATATTAACTTGACGGGAATTTGTGGATCTATCGTTCTATTGAAGAGAGTCGATAAGTTGATTTGGTCGTCAGAGGTGTGATGTTAACTTGACGAAAATTTGTTACGATCGGAGCAACTTTGTGGACTTATCACCCTATTAAAGAGGATTGATAAGTAGATTTTGTCAGAGATGTGATATTAACTTGACAGGAATTTGTGGACCTATCGCTCTATTAAAGAGAGTCGATAAGTGGATTTGGTCGTCAGAGGTGTGATGTTAACTTGACGGGAATTTGTTACGATCGGAGCAACTTTG
>BQKN01063141.1:108050-129417 GCA_022839385.1 Asparagus kiusianus
GTGTGATGTTAACTTGACGGGAATTTGTTACGATCGGAGCAACTTTGTGGACTTATCATCCTATTGACGAGGATTGATAAGTGAATTTTGTCAGAGGTGTGATATTAACGTGACAGGAATTTATGGACCTATCGCTCTATTGAAGAGAGTCGATGAGTGGATTTGGTCGTCAGATGTGTGATGTTAACTTGATGGGAATTTGTTACGATCGGAGCAATTTTGTGGACTTATCATCCTATTGACGAGGATTGATAAGTGGATTTTGTCAGAGGTGTGATATTAACTTGACAGGAGAATGTTTACTTGTGACTTGCACAAGATTTTGGGAATTAGCGTCTCGCTGGGGAAGATTACGATTTGAGCAATTTTAGGGACCTATCATCCTATTGATAAGGATTGATAAGTTGATTATTATCAGAGGTGTGATGTTAACGTGACAAATTGGGAGTGATGCGAGTTGCATGCATACTTTGTGAGGGTGATGATCGTCAGAAGTGTAACGTTAACTCGACGATGTGAAAGATTCGTTACTTTTAATCCAATAGATTCCAAGTAACCAACCCCCAGTCTTGATTAAGACTTAGCAGGGGAATAAAAAGAGGAAGACAAGACACATCGTCTAGTGAGACACTATCCATGAAGTCAGAATAGAGGCACATCACCTGGTAGGTCCTTATCTGATGAGTATGACTATCAGAGGTGTCTGTTGACGTGATAGTTTTGTGGATCTGTCATCCTATTGAAGAGGATTAGCAAATTGATAGACTATCAGAAGTAACTATTAACGTGATAGTTTTGGCGGATTTCATGGTTGACAGAGGTATTTTATTGAACGTGACAACTCAGAAAATTTATTATTCATAATCCAATGAACTACAAATAAACCAACCCCCAGTCTTGAACAAGTGCAGGGGGGAAAAGGAGTAGACATGGCACATCGCCTAACGAGTTAGACTATTAGAGGTAATTGTTAACATGATAGTTGTTGGACCTAATATCCTACTGAAGAGGATTGGCTTCAGTGACCGTAGTATCTTCCTCTTCTGACTGAGAAGATTGGGCTTGGTCCGATTGTTCAGGTTGATCCTGCTTACTTTGTTCTTCAATTTTGATCCTGGCAATAATCTTTTGAGCCTGTTCGCCTTGAGAGATTAGTTATCTCCAGGAACGACATTCTGTAACTCTTATTCGGGCTAGGAGGTCGGTTTGCAAGTTATGTCGACAGGTCTACCTCCAAGGTAGACTGTGTCATACCTGTCGGACATCGCAGAGCCATGTTTCGAAACCTTTTGACGAAGACTTTGACGGACTCTCTCTTCTTCTGCTTAGTGGCGAGAAGGGTATGGATGGAGATTTTTGTATCCTTTTCAAAGAATCTTGACAGGAAGAGTCTCTCTAGATCCGTCCACTTTCGGATACATCCGGTAGGTAGTTTTCTGAACCATTCAAAGACAACTCCCTTGAGAGTGCCAATGAACAATCGAGCCAGTATAACGTCGTTTGATATCACATTCCCAGTCTGTGATTTGAAATGATAGATATGTTGGTTCGGTGATCCCGTGCCGTCAAAAGTTTGTAGCGTCGGGATCTCGAATTTTAGAGAATAAGGTGCTGCATCCCATTCGACAGGATAGGGCCTGACAACTCCCTCATCTTGGAGCTCGTTTCTGTTAGCAATGGCACTGAGGCGAGCTTCCAATTCTTCCATTTTGACAGATTGGAGATTCTGTTCATTTTCAGTCTCTTCCTTCATCAGAGGAAGATTTCAGGTTGTGGGCTTCTTGGTCAGAAGCCGTGTCATCAACCACTTTTCCCTTTCCTTTACTTGTGTGAGGTTGGGATCACTACAAGAAATTACATCTTTAACGAAGGGATTCCCCTTCGTTAAAGAGCTGAAAACCTTCGTTATTGTATGCTAACGACGGGAAAAAATCCCTTCGTCACCCGTCGTTAAAGCCCTCTTCGCTAAAGGGTCATGAAGGGATATACTACCCGTCGTTATAGAGTCTATAACGACGGAACATATTACCGTCATTAATATTTACGACGGTAATTATCACCGTCGTTACCATCAGTGACGGATATTTTTCCGTCGTTAACATCAGTGACGGGATATTTTCCCGTCGTTACCATTAGTTACGGGGATATTTTTCCGTCGTTACCATTAGTTACGGGGATATTTTCCCATCGTTGAAGACTAATTAATGACGGTTGGATACCGTCGTAAAAGTCCTCATAATGGGTAATTAGTAACCCATCAACGACGGTGCTTTTCCTTCGTTGATGAACAAAATACGATTTATAAAACCGTCATTATAGACTACAAATTTTTAATTTACATTAATAATAATTTTTCCATTCATAGGCAACTATCATATTATTCTCAACCTGACACTAAGATTCACAACAAAAATATATTAAAAATACCTAATAATGAATAAGAGGGAAAATAAAAATTCCATTCATTAATAACATCAATAAATAAAATTCCACCATCCTCAAATATTCAATACTAATAATAAGAGTTAATATCCTAATTGTTCCAAAGAAAAATACATGAAACTATCTAAAACATTAAAATAAAAATTTGGGAAGACACATTCTTTCATCTCTAATCATCGTCAAAAGAAGACTCGAGCTACCCCCTCCTAATCTTGCATGGATAGCCTGAAAAATTTAAAAAAAATCACATAATTAAAAAATATCAATTAAGCAAATATTATGTTATTAAATAAAAATCATATTTTTAGTGCAAGTAGTCAATCATAAAAGTATATAAGAGATTTTATAAAAAATAATTACCTAGTCCTGCACACGTTCTCGAGTTTGAGGAGTCAATAAAGGTGATTGCCTAAAAAAAGTTCTTGCATAGCTTTCACTTGTGACTCCAACTCAGACATTCTTTGTTGTTGTTACTCCTGCTCATCTAAGCGTTGTTGAAGCATCTGGTTCTTTCTCTTTTCTTCTATAACCCGTGCTTCCAGATCAGATCGACTAGGGAGCGGTCCTCTCAAATCTTTCAAAGTTGACCTGCCATCAAATACAGTGATGTGATCATGAGATTGCTTCCCCCAGATTTTCTCAACTATCTCAATGTCAGAAAGTGAAGGGTTTGTTTGTTTGATTTGAACAATTTCATCCTATAAAAATTAAATTCATATGTTAGTACTATATAATGCATCATTATCAAACTTAAACACATATTATACTTACATATTTATCTTGATCCCCAGTATCTAGTGTTTCATTAGCTTTCTTTCGAGTTTCATGAAATATTTTTGTCACATCAGGTGGATTTCCTGACTTGCCACACTAAGTGGTTCACATGCATAAAGAGTTTAGACAACAGTAAAGTGGTTTACAGCATATTAGGATAAAATAATTATTTGATGTAACTTCCAAAGGACATTCAAATGTAATAAGTAATAAAACAAAATAAACACAAGATAAAAATAATGAAATATTCCATTCTTGAGGTATAAAAATGACTACATTCACCTGACAGCCTCAACGGTCCCGGTTATTTGGCTTACTATCCTAAACATCTTTCGTCCATATTTTTCAAATTCCTGCCAGTAATCACAAACGGTTTCAGTAGAGTTTACATAGTAGTTGCAAGAAAATTTGAAGGAAATGAAATAAGGCTGTCAAAATTAAACAAATGCAAAAACATATCAAACGCATTGCCAGTGTTGATGGTCACATTAAGGAGATAAGTAAATTTTTTTCTTTTAAGGCCACATTCTTTTTAAAGTTATCTATTAACAGATTGCACTTGGCCCAAAATTACCTAAGATCAAGAAAGTCCAACTTCACTAAAGTTAGTTCTGGCAAAAGATAATGTTGTTTCAGGAGAAAATATGCATCGAAAGTGAGAGATAACCTTCTGAGGTATACTAGGAATCTCTTAGTCTGCTTGCCTCTGACTTAAGTGCAGCGTCTGCAGCCATAACTTTAATCCCTGCCATAAAGAAGTAGAAGAATATTTAGCTTACTTACGAAAGACTGTCAACAAAGAGGTGAAATAACAAGATTTGTAAAAGGGCCTACAGTGGAGAGATAAAGAGAACAAAGAGCTAAATAACTCCAGCTCCAAATCTATTGACTGACAAATTTGTCATGACAAACATAATCATATGACCCAACAGTGGAGAGATATTAATACAAATATCAAAAGCTAATAATACCTGATTCATCAGAAGATGAACTTCCTTCCTTTCTTTCTCTTGCATTTTGTGCACTACTACCGACCTTATTCTGAGCTGCCTTTTCTACAGCTTCTGCAGCAGCTTTCTCAGCTTCCTTTCTTGCAGCTTCTTCAGCCTCCTTTTTTGCAGTTTCGAGAGCTAATCTTCGTTCTTCTGCTAATTTTGCAGCTTTTTCTCTCGCCTGTATCAAAATTTGGCATTCAATAAAAGATTCTCAGAGCTACTTTAATCTAGAAAAACATCAGTGATAGTTTGTTTGGACAATGACCTACGATTAAAAAAAAACAACCTCATGTTATTTGCATTGGTGAATGTCACCATGATGCATTAGGTAGCAAACATTGCAGTAACTATTTTCTTGTTATGCACTAGTTAAGAATTAAATATGCTGGCACCATAAAACCAATGCAAAAAATAAAAAAATAAAAAACAAAAAACAAAACAAACAAAAAACAGTATAAGCACAATGAATATATATTGCTAAGGATATGGTGTTTAAAAAAACCGAATGGAGAAAATGATACATACAGCAGAGCGCAAAGGTGTGAGGTAAATGCTATGTATTAGTTAATTAAATGTTCAACCTCATGTTATTTGCGTTGGTGAATGTCACAATGTAGCATAGGTGGCAAACGTTGCAGTAAATATTTTCTTGTTATTCATTAGTTAGGTTAAATGTGTTGGCACTATAAAACCAATGTGAAAAATAAAACAAATACATTAGAAGCACAATGAATATATAGAGCTGAGGGAAATTTGTTTGAAAAACCGAACGGAGAAAATGATACATATAGCAGAGCACAAAAGTGTGAGATAAAGGTTATGTTGTTGTAGATAAAATATCACCTTGTAAGCAACAAAAAAAAAAGAAAAAGAAAAAAAGAATTAAAAAGTAATTTTAAAAAAAGATGGATAACATACGGTTACCATATTACCTTCAAAATTCGGTGCATTACTTAATCAGAAACTTCCTAGGATTATTATCCAAATTGCTACTCATTTTATTTATGCATGAAATAAGGCCCTAGTTTCTTTATTAGTTTCAATCCATCGTCAATAGCTAGCATATAATACAGAAGTGCTTGCTTCTATTTATACTTTTCCATGCATAAACTATATGAAACTGACCTCTGCTTCGGCCTTAGCCTTTTCTCGCCTCACTTCTTCCTCGTATATGGCTTTTTCTTTCCGTTTGGCTTCTTCAATAGCTGCATCGTCTTTTATTCTTTGCTCCTCAATCAGGAATCTCTTTTCATGATCCCTTTGGATAGCAGAGAGGTGGCTATCAAGTACTTCAGCACTAATAAAGCAAGACAAAAGCAGGATGTCAGACTTCCAACTTTGGAAAATTCTTATTTACACTTTAAACCATAGAAAACAGACTGCTAGAGGATAGAACAGTCAAACTTTAAAGGCACAATTCAGAACACAAAAAGAATAGAGAATGGAAGTTATAATGTTAAAAGCACAAAAATAAGGAGCTATCCAATTTTACCATCAAGGAAAAGATCAACACAATCAGAGGTGGCAAACCCCATAAAAATGCAGCTGCAAACATTTGTCATAGACAAGAGGAAACAACAGTATCTGGATAAATTAACTAAATCTAAAGAGTAGAGCATGGAATGAGTTACTGCTGATATCACACAAAAAGTCAATAAGTTTGTAAGGAAACCTGATAAGCAGAAAGTCCTTTAAGTATGTGGGGGAACAAAACAAACTGCAATAGTGAACCAACCAAACTGGAAAATAAGCTATATTCGCTGTAATATCTTATGCAATCCAATGAAATTCAATTTGGAAAACACACAGAATATTGATTGTCATACCAAATAACATAATCATGAACTTCTCACCTTTATTACAATCAATTTTATATCACTTTAGACAGAAAAAATGAAGAAAACACGACGAGAAACAATTTTATCCACAATATGCTATATTCTCCACAAACTCGCTTCGTGTATAAAGTTACTCCATATCTTTCCCTAGTTTATCAAGCCAGAAAATATTGCAGAACCTTGCATTCTCAAAGCTATGTTGTTATAAATATTCGTGTCCCCGTACCCTATGTTTTACAGATTTAAGTGTCCCATGTCCTATGCAACATAGTGTCAAAAGCTTCCGTTGCAGAGAAATACTATGCCAAAAAATACAGCTAAATAATTAAGTTCTAAAAGTTCAGTCAGCAGTTACATGTGTCAACTGGAACCTAGTCATGTTAAACAAACACCCTTTTTTAGCATGACAGTACACCCTAAAAATTCTGTTTCTTGCATAGCTTAAAATGCTATAATAGCAACTACTATAAGAAATGAAGAAAACAACATACATGTGATAAAAAAATAAACAAAAATGTTTCATGTCAAACATTTTAAGCTATGCAAGAAACAGAATTTTTAGATGAAGGCAGTAGTCCATTTGCTTCGATGAATCACGCTATCATTAGCGGTCTAAGTAGATTGGTAAATCTAGAGTTGATGAATCACGCTATCATTTGCTTTGAGTGAAACCTTTTAAAACTTAAAAGTATACAATCTAATGCAACAAGTGAAGGTATACAATTGCAACTTATTAAAACTTTATGGCATAAATTGCTGCCAAAAAAGGGAGGGAAAACTATAGGGTACTTGAATGCAATTACATCAAACAAAACTATAGGGTACTTTTAAGTATAGGGTATTTTATGGCAAAAGTGCAAAGTAGGATAAACTATAGGGGACTTGAGTGTAAAATTACCACACAACTAATTATCACCGCTGGCGTTTCACCGTGGCGACGACGGGGTAAGGCAGTCACTTGGCGGTGCTGGGCCGACTCCGACGACGGGGCGACGAGGTTGGTCGGGCGACGAGGCGACGATCGCCAACGCTGGGGCCGACGAGAAATTGCTGGGTCTCCCTGAGCGGCGCGGGATGGCAGTGGCGGCGAGGGTCGGCAGCGGCGGCACTGGGGCGGGCTGAGGCAGAGGCGGCGTTAGGGTGGGCTACGCTGGCAGGGCGGCGGTGAAATTTAAAGACGAGGGTTTTAATTCGAACATGAGATTAACAATTTTTATAAAAATTAATCTAGGTTTAGTTAAATACATATAGTTGCGGTTAGAAGGTGATTTGGGTTTCGGGTTATTTATATTAATTTTGATTACTACTCCTATTATCATTAGGAGTTATGATTAATGAAGGTAATGGACTCTTTCGTTTTTAATGAGACCCAATAACGACGGTATTAGGATTAAATTAATGAAGGGACTAGAAAACCGTTACCCATCTCACATCATTCCTATAATATTTGTAATCACTCGACGAAGGCTTTAAAAACCCGTCGTTATTATATGCACATTAACGACGGTCAACTAATCCCTTTACTAATTTTGGTCGTTAAATATTATATTTCTTGTAGTGGATGAAGACGTTCTTCCTGTTCGGGAAGATTCTTACCTGGGTGGCGAATCTGTCTTCTGAAATTTGGCCTTGTCTGCGACGAATTGAGTCAACAGAGCCAGGAGTTCATTGATGGCCTCCTGCTGAGATTTGAGCATGGCCTCCTGCTCGTCGAGTCTCTTCGCGAGATCTGAAAGTACCCTAATGCCACTAGGAAGGAACCCTAGAGGGGGGGTGAATAGGGTTTATGCTAATCTAATCCGATTTATGCCAATTTAAATTTATTGACAAATATCCTAGCAAGAATGATATATGACAAGATATATATGCAAGGATATACAACTAATACAATGGTGAAACAAACAACATAAGATAGTGGAAATATAAACAATGTGTGATTGACAAAGGCAATATGAATAATAAGCACGAATATAAAAGTGCGCCAATGCAATCACAAACAAAACGATATGTTCACGAGGTTCGGTCCGCCTGACCTACGTCCCCGTTCCTCACCTCGAGGAGATCTCCACTATCACACCCGGTTTGGAAGCCGGAACTTCTCTACACACTCGGTTTTCTAGCTAACCGAAAACTCTACAATCCACACAATGTAACTACACTAACTACCACCTCAAGTGTTGGTCTCTAGCCCGTGTCTCCCTCAAGTGCTCGGAATTATCACCTCTCTCTAGGCTACCGACACCACTACTCTTGGGACAACCCCGTCTCTCACCACACACTCCTCTTGGTGTACTAGTGTAATACAAGTGATCTCACAATGAAGGCTCACAACAAATAAATTGTTCTCTACAATGGATGAGAACACAATGTAGCACAACTCAATGTTACAATCTCTCACAACCCCAATAATACTATGCTATGAAGCACGGACACGCATAACATGAAGCCGTGTCGTGTCGTGTCCGTGTCGGACACACGTGTCGAACACACGTATCCTATGTATTTTTTAGGATTTGTCTCGTGTCGGCGTGTCGGATGGCCGTGTCGGATCCGTGTCCGTGCTACATAGATACTATGTATGAAAATACTAAAAGCTCAAGTGGGTGTGTGTAACAATGAGATTCAATAAAAACAATCTAAACTCAATATAAAACTAGCATATGGAAATTAAGATCAAACATATAAAATAGCTAGATTGAGTTTAGGAAAACTTCTCTATATGATAACAAGAGATGGAGGGAGAAGAGTGAATGCTCAAACTGTAGAAGATGATCTCCTCAACTCTTGTGGAATTTAATCACAAAACCGAAACTCTTAAATTGCTTAAAAGCTTTTTAAACAAACACCTTTAAACAAACTTAAAACACCCTTAAACTTGTTTTTACAATTCTCTTCATTAGTGGGAGAGGTAAATGCAATGGGGTATTTATAACAACCTAAGACATCAGCCAAAACCCCAAGGAAAAGACCAAAAACCCACACAAAAACAAAATCTGAAAATAGCCGTTACTGTTCAACGGTCACATTTATAAGTCGACTTGCATTCGACTTGGTATAAGTCGACTTGCATTCGACTTGGTGTAAGTCGACTTGAAGGTTCACATAAGTCGACTTGAAGATGAAAAATAACACACAAAAATTGGCACATAAGTCGACTTGAAAAAGACATAAGTCGACTTAGTCTAAGTCGACTTAACAGTTCGAGTAAGTCGACTTGGCAGAGAGTTTTTGCACATTCCAGAGCATTTTATAAGTCGACTTGTCAACTCTGATAAGTCGACTTATAAACGTGCACAGGCACTGTACATGCTGAAAATCTGATTTTTAAAGTGCCTTTAAAAATAGCAAATAAAATCCAAAAATCATGAAACTTTAGGAAATGTTTATAAACATGATAATAAACATGTTACAAAAAGAATTTTTGGAATTGCATTCCCTAATAGTGAAAACTCATCATTTTTCAAATATGTCCAAAACATGAAAAGTTGATATACATGAAATTTAATGTTTTGACATAAACATAACTTTAAAAACATTTTCAAACGTTCTTATAGACTTAATAAAAGGATATATAAAATATTGTTATGAAGTCTATAAACTAGAAACACAATAGAGTATGGAATATGTAATATAACCATAAAAACCAAAACACATGTATGTATATATATAACTATATATATGCATAGAAACCAAAACTTGTGTATATATATATAACTATATATATATACGAAGAAACCAATAAAATGTGTGTGTATATTATATTGAGCTTAAAGTATCTAACACACATAATATAAAGCCTAAACTAAATTACCCAAGCAATCTTGATCTTCAATACGCTCAACTTGGTACACATGTGGATGAAGCGAGATCTTGGATCTTTAACTTGAATGCAATGCTTCACTCCACAATTCCGCCAACCTCTATTTGATATGATCGTTATGGCGCAATTCATCCATCCTCCAACACATTGTTTGTCTAGAATACCTAATAAGAAACATAAACACTAGACAAACAATATTAGGAATTGTTTGTAATCATCAAAACAATATTAGAAGATGTAGGCTCATAACATGAGACCTAACAATATTATAAGATGGGTGGCGAATCTGTCTTCTGAAATTTGGCCTTGTCTGCGACGAATTGAGTCAACAGAGCCAGGAGTTCATTGATGACCTCCTGCTGAGATTTGAGCATGGCCTCCTGCTCGTCGAGTCTCTTCGCGAGATCTTCATGGTTTCCCGTCATATAAGCGGAGCTCTCATGTTCAACAAAAAAGCTTGATGACTGGGACTCTGCAATGGCTGAGTATTCATCATCGGAATTAGTCCCTCTGTCTAACCTCCGATAGTTAACAGAGGGAATGGCTCCTGTTCGCGTCCGAGTGCGTTGGTAGACTCCTTCAAACTCGTTAGCGATTTCTCTGACGGTCGATGAACGACTTGTCTCAGAGTCATCGGAACTAGGACCTGAGGCTTTCCCTCTGCCGATCACATTGATAGTGACCCCAGGATATTCGATCTCTGGAGACTTCTTCCTGTGGGAACGTCGTTGTTGGTTGGGCAAAGCAACGTTCGTAAATTGGTCAAACTCTAACAGTTTGGCCGCATATGAGCAGCATTGGCATCCCGAGAGCACCGTAGGAATCAGTCGTTCACATTGGAATGAATGAATGACTTGTTACATCGGTCATTCTCTTAAA
This sequence comes from Asparagus kiusianus, assembly GCA_022839385.1. Classification (NCBI taxonomy): domain Eukaryota; kingdom Viridiplantae; phylum Streptophyta; class Magnoliopsida; order Asparagales; family Asparagaceae; genus Asparagus; species Asparagus kiusianus. The sequence goes on from BQKN01063141.1 coordinate 118,799, forward strand.
AGTGACTCCCTTAAGTCAGATACCTGGGGAGATTTTCTCACAGAATGTGAGGTTAGAGATGGAACCCCCTGCCTCTCAGTAGCCGGGACTGGTTCTCGTTTAACATGGATCTTGAATCCACGTTGATCTTTTTGAACACGATGAATCACATCGTGTTCTGAAGAAGGAACACGAGGGTCGTGTTCTATTTTACCAACGCTAAACCGAAGTCTGTGTTTTGTTGATGAAACGCATCTTTACCGGTTGCGTTTTTGTCGGTTAACGCAGTTCGTAAGTCTGCGTTTTGGATCTTGAACGCACTCCTGAGAGTTGCGTTTTGGTTCTGAAACGCACTCCTGAGAGTTGCGTTCAGTTTGTGGAACGCGGCCCTGAAGGCTGCGTTTTGATGTTGAAACACACCTCTGAAGGCTACGTTTTGATTGCACAACGCGCCACTGAGGGGTGCGTTTGACATAAACTGAGCCCACTCCTTTGGAGGAGGGGTTGCTCAAGCAATCTCAGCTAAAGGAGAGGGCTTCCTTTGGCATAGGAGCAACAATTAGAGCTGTAGTCTCTTTGGAGACTTTGTGGATCTTGCGCATAGCCTTAGGGCTAAGGGATCCGGAGGAGATGGACTCCTCAAACTTGGCTTGATCAAACTCTACCACCAGAGTTTCGACGGTTGTTCCAGTGAGATGAACATCGGATCGCGCCACCACTTCTTCGTCAGAGAAGCTCTTCCCCAGCGGAGTCGCCATCTTTTGTTTGTGGAAAATTTAAAGTAAAAAAGACAATGAATGAAACATTGATTTGTATTCTTTTGATCTCAATTACAATTTGGATTCCGATTACAAAAGAGAGGAGAATGAATTTGATTCTCCCCTTTGTTTAATTCTGGGTTCTTCACGGTGGCGATGGAGTGCCTCACTCGAATGCTCGCGTCGAGTTTGTTCTCCGTTGACGATCCGAAGGTCTTGATTCACTGGAACGATATCTTCTCCTCACGATTTGACGCTGTGGAGAACTTGCGTGGCAAGTCTTAAAACTCTGACCGAGTTTAAAAGAACTTGCAGGGCAAGTTTGAAACTCTGACCGAGTTTAGAAGAACTTGCAAAGCAAGTTTTAAAATTCTGGACGAGTTGATAACTCAGATCGAGTTTGAAACTCTATGAAAGAGTTGATTTTTAAACCGAAAGTTCGGTTAATAAGCCAAGGCCGAATAATCTCAAAGGCTTCAATAAAAGCCTTCTAAAATGATTCAAGAGCTCCTTCAAGTCGCTGATCTCCAAAGCTCCTTGTTGCTGCAGAAAGCGGCAAGATGCCCGATCAAGGATCCTCAAAAAGTCAGCCAAAAAAGAGGATCTGAACTCGGTTGAGTTTCCCACTATTTATAGGGGATTTAGGGGGTAACCGCCCTCCTAAATCTCTCCTTAATGAGGGTTTAATGGGGTGTAACTGCCTCCCATAAATCTCTCCATGATAAGGTAGTGATCCCCTCAAATCTTGGGGAGAAAACGGTTCTGGAACCGTTCAAATCGTGCTTGAACGAGTCAAACACTGAAAACAGTGTTCTGGGTCCGAACTGTGCGTTTCTAGACCTAAAACGTAGAGTTGGGCCCAAAAACGCACAAGTCGTGCTGCGCAGAGGTGAACTCTGCGTTTTGGGCTGAAAACGCACAGTTAGGCTTGTTTTAGGCTGAAAACGCACAGGTCGCGCTGCACAGAGGTGAACTCTGCGTTTTGGGCTGAAAACGCACAGTTAGGCCTGTTTTAGGCTGAAAACGCACAGGTCGCGCTGCGCTGAGATGAACTCTGCGTTTTGGGCTGAAAACGCACAGTTGGGCCTGTTTTAGGCTGAAAACGCACAGGTCGCGCTCAGGGCCGGCCCCGAGCTTTGGGTTGCCCTAGCCCAATCCAATTTTGGTTGCCCCTTATATTAAAAATTTGGTACGAATAATAACGATAAAAATGAATACATATAATACAATTTAGCATTCTATATTGGGCTCAAACTGATAATATTCTAATGCAAAATCAATATTCATATAAGAAGAGATTACATTTGTGCTACAATTCCCATCAAAGAAAAATACTTCTCCTTGAATTTTTTGAAGCGAATTCTTCAATTAAGTCATCATACTCAAGTTTCTCTAAGTATTCATTTTCAATTGATATCATTGCCAATCCATTCAATCGTTCCTGTGACATGGTAGTGTGAAGATAACTTTTTATTAATTTCAACTTAGAAAAACTTCTCTCTGTCGAGGCAACCGTAACTGGGATAGTTAACAAAATCCGATAAGCAACCCATGCACATTGAAAGCCACCATCATCCCAATAAGATCTTATGAAGTCAAGGATGTCTATTGATTTAGTTACTTCCTTCGGCAACATTGTTTGCAAAGCTCGTAGGTCATTGAATAAATCTTTCCCATGTATATCACATTGTTGGTTGTGTTCCAAGTATCTTTGTAATTTAATGCAATGTTCCATTAATTTTTCTTCACCAATACTCATGAACTTTGCATTAAACAAAAAACCAAAAATTTCTTCATAGAGCTCGAATTGTTCAAAACGATCTTTGAGTGATGTAAGAGCTTGATCAATAATGTGGAGGAAATAGGAAACTCTAATTATCCTCCGGTGATTGACTACCTTCAACATTCGCTTCCACATCCTCATCAAAATGCTTCTTTCTACGAACCACTCTTTTTATCGGAAATATCGGATCGATACCAACATCATTAGCAAGTTCATTGGCTTCTTTCATCATGTTTTCAAAACCGTCGTCTCTAAACTTTTGAAAGAAAACAATAAGCTCGTTTATTCTTGTAATTGCATCCTCCAAATTCATCTCTTCTTGTTGAAGAACTTTGCTAACTCGATTGACTTTATCTAAAATCTTATACCAAATACACAAGCTAATCAAGAACTCAAAATCCTCCAAAGCATTTTTACACAAGCCTTTAGCTTCTGCCATCACAATGTCCTCTTTAGAACTATTTGCAATTTCAATCAAAGCGTCTCTCAACTCCGGTGCTTGATATCGGATTGCTTTCTAACACTTTCAACATGACTTTCCCAACGAGAAACCGACAATAGCTTTGGTGTCAGACCCTTTACATATGTTTTAAGAACATCCCACCGATGTGTTGATCCAGCAAACAAAGTGTAAACCTTTTGCACATATGCAAAAAAATTTCTAGCTTTGACACAAGATTTTGCCATATCGCATAGTGCAAGGTTTAAGCTATGGCACCCACATGGTGTATAAAAAGCTCGAGGATTTATGTCAAGAAGTCTTCTTTGTACATCTTGATGTTTACCTTTCATATTTGACCCATTGTCATAACCTTGACCTCTTATATCATCAATGTTGAGATTAAGTTCATTTAAAGTATCTTCAAGTTGATTGAAAAGCTCAAGTCCCGACGTGTCATCAACCTTTATAAATCCAAGAAAAAACTCTTCCACCTTGACTTGATTTGTATCTTCAATATCCACACATCTAATGATAATTGACATTTGCTCCTCGTGGCTTAAATCCGGCGTACAATCAAGAATAACTGAAAAATACTTTGCTTTTGAAATTTTGTCAAGAATTTTTGCTTTGATCTCATTGGCCAACAAAATTATCAATTCATTTTGAATTTTATGGCTAAGATAATGGTTCTGAACTTCTTTATCTACCACACGCCTAACATGATCTTGCATAATTGGATCGAATTCTGCAAGGAACTCTATAAGTTGACAAAAAAGTTCGTTGTTCTTCTCATAAATCTTCTCATTAGTCCCACGAAATGGCAAACCATTTCGAGAAAGAGTCTTCACAACCGTAATGATTCGAACTAGTATCATCTTCCAACGAGTTTTCTCTTTGTCAATTTGTGCTTCTATATCTTTATCAATTGTTGCCTTTAGTTTTAGTCCTTTTTGCAAGTCAACCCACTTCACAACATTTGCACAATGCTCTCTAAGCTTTGTAGGAAGGTTATGCTAATCGTCTATTCCATTCTCCGCCAAATTGGTTGTCATTGGTTTATTCTTGAACAACTTGCAACAAAAACAAAATACCCTATTCAGTTCATTTGAATAGACAAGCCATTTCCTTTCATGCTTCTCGCCATTTGGAAATTCACGGATGTAATATTTGGAAGAAAAACTTCTATTTCTCCCACTCTTCATTTCACTTGGAAACTCATCATTTTTCTTTAAAATCTTGATAGGACCACGTTGAACTATCATCACCCTCTTAGTATCATTTATACTTCCCCACAATCCCGGATCATAATTTACTTCCACATCTTTTTCAAGATCAAGTATGCTTTCATGAACATTTTCATTCACAGGCTCTTCATGATCTTCATCACTAGCTTCCTCATTACGACTTTCATCCGCATAAGTGACTTCATTCATGGGCTCCTCAATGACCTCATCCATATTTTCACTAATATTGGTAGTAGCACTAGCTTCTTCAACTTGACTCAAAAGAAGAGAATGTTGTGTTTTTGCTTTGAATAGCTTAGAAATTGAGCCATGTAGTGATTTTGCCATTTCATCTTGACGTTGCTTGACTCTTCTATTATGAGCTCCAGAGTTTTGTTTTCTAATCCTTACTCGGTTTTTGTCATCTCCCGTCATGGTGTAATGTAGTCTGTAAATATAATTATATAACATATATGAAATCACAATCAACTAAACTTAGCAATATCAATGAAGGATAAATATAGCATTATTATAACCCCCTTCACTCATATGAAAATAGTATGTATGAAAGAAAAAAAGGTGGGTTACTTGTGGACAGACCCCTTATCTTCAAGAAAAGCATCACCCATAAAATTAACATGTTTAAAATTGAAAATTTTCAAGGGTTACTTATGGACAGACCCCTTATCTTCCCAATTGCCTATTTTCATGATCCCCTTGCTAGCCCCCCACCCAAAAAAACACAATAACCAGGTGTCAAAAAAATCTACAGTTAATCTAGATTTTGCTCAATTTGCTTGGTCTACCGACTTCCTGTCAAACTTAAATGATCACTTTTAGTGGTTGAACACATATTGATTTCAAAACAAGGAATTCCAACATATATATTATTCTAAAAACTATGCATGTCTTGAGGTGAATGAAATTAGATCACGTGCTAAATCCACTTGTGCCCGCGCATGTTCATAGAAAGAAATTCAGAACAGAAGATAGAATATGTTATTCCCATATAGGATCAATGCCTAATTAGCAATATCATTATTATTAAAACAAACCCTAATTCATTCCAAAACATCATAACCCCTAATTTAATTCTTCAACTAAGATAGTAAGATTCAACCAAGATTACCCCTAATTTAATTCTTCAACTAAGATAGTAAGATTCAACCAAGATTACCCCTAATTTAATTCTTCAACAACTAAGATTCAACCAAGATTCAAAATCAAAATCTTAATTTCATTGCAAAACATTAAACATAAAAACCCTAAATTTCTGTCCAAAAAAACCCTAAATTTATTTAGTTAAAAAATTTTACCTGATGGGGTGAAGGATGAGTCTGATGGGGTGAAGCTTGAAGATGGGTCGTCGGAGGCTCACCGGCTCGGTAAGGAGGAGAGGAGCCGCCGGCGGCTCGGGAAGGAGGACTGGAGGTGGAGGAGAGGAGGGTTTTCAATCTTTCTTATTTTTTCTTCTTTTTTCTTCTTTTTTTGTGAGCGGGATCTGCAGGACAGAGGAAATTGGGAGTTGGCCAGTTGGGTAGGGTCATTACTAGAGTTTTTTTTACAAATACAACCCCTAAATTTTTTTGCATAAAGACCCTCTTACATAGTCTACTTCAAAAATCAAATATAAATACAGTTTGAGGGGTGTAGAAGCGCTCGGGATGGGTTGCCCCCCGGCCCTGGGTTGCCCCAGCCCCGGGGCTTGGTGGGTTTACCCCAGGGCCGGCCCTGGTCACGCTGCGCAGAGATGAACTCTGCGTTTTGGGCTGGAAACGCACAGTTGGGTCTGTTTTAGACTGAAAACGCACAGTTAGGCCTGTTTTAGGCTGAAAACGCACAGTTAGGCCTGTTTTAGGCTGAAAACGCACAGTTAGGCCGCGCAGAGATGAACTCTGCGTTTTGGACCTGGGTGCAGAGTTGATTTCTGCATAAACTCTGCGTTTTGATGTTATACCACAAGGATAACCTCTGCGTTTTGAGGTTATAACGCAGGTCCGACCTGTGCGTTTTGAGGTTACAACGCAGGTCCGACCCGTGCTTTTTGTTGTTACCACGCTGGTTCGACCCGTGCGTTTTGATTCTGTAATGCAGAGGCGAACCTTAGGCGGGCTTAGCGAGCTTCAGGCTAAGTCCAATGTTCCGACGAAGTCCAGTCTTGCAGACGGACTTCAGAACATAACTTGCTGCGAAGAACAGGTCATAACTTTCAAACCGTAAGTCGGAATTGGACGAATTATATATGAAAATCGGCTATCTCGACGAGACGGAGCCGACCAAACCTATCCCATAGGGTTCGGTTTGCTCTGTCAGTTTTACCAAATTCCTTACGGTTTAAGAGATATCTGCATTTGAATATGAAGAGACCGTCAATTTGTAGTCTCTTTTGCTAGAGCTTTGCACAGATCGTCATCTTGTAATCTTCGTCTTGACTCCTTGAAAATATGAGAATCGTCAGATTGTAACTCTCAATGTTGATTGTGAAGGCTGTTGAAATGGGGGCTTTCATTAGTTGTTGTGAAGGTCGTCAGATTGTAACCTTCTACGTGAAAGTCCTCAAATTGTAGTCTTCTGGAAGTCGTCAGATTGTAATTTTCATCATTGGTTTTTGATGGGGGATCAACTATCTATTGTGATTTTTAGACAGCCTATAGACACCTCAATAGTTTTTAACAAAAAGGGGTACACAAGCCTCTAAAACTGTAAAGTGTTTTTCAAAGAACGCTTTAAAGTTTTTTCCTTATTAAGCACAAAAAACTTTTCTCATATAATTCTGAAGTTTCGAAAATGCCCTCCTAACATCAAAATATTTGTTTTTATTTATATGATTATTAGATAACACTAATAACTTTCAAAATATTAGAATACCCCATTATGTTTAGGGATTACCAGAATTCCCTTTTTAATTTTAAGATTTTATCAGGAAATCCCTCTAAAGAGCTTAATTTGTAAATGTCACGTGAACAGGTAATATTATGTAGGGGAATATCTTTGCTGGTGAAAATTAGGGCTCATGCTTTTATTGATTTCAAAAAAAATCTTAATGTTAAAAGTTTTTTTTTGATAACCCCTTACAATCCAATAAGGGAGATTTTCTAAAATTTCAAAAGTTATGGGGTTATCTGATAATCGTCCAAACCAAAGTTGAGGAGAGTTTCTGATATTTAGCCTATTTTCTCATTATGATTTCCTGACAACATGATATGCATATGATGATAGGAAGTAACATTAGCTTATTTTAAAAGCCGAATCAGTATTTTTGTCATTATGATCTCTTGCAAACAAACATGCATATGATACGGTATGCATATGATACAAAGTAATGTTACACTATGTCTGGGAGTTTACTAATGGAGGGGAAGATAACTGTTAATTGGGGAACGGACGAAAAGGAATTGTAACAGAAGTTAAGGGAAAATCTAGTAACTTTTATCTACTCCTCTATACTTAAAGGAGAGTAAAAAGAATCAATGTTCATGCTACAGTAAATGCTATAATAAATACTGTAGCATAAACAGTATATCAAGTTTGGTAATCTCGCTCGAAGTTATTGTTTATGCTACAGTCTGGAGCATAAATAGTAAATCAAATCTGCTCCATACTTGAAGTTACTATTCATACTATAATAATTTACTGTATCATTAACAGTAAGCAAATCAAATGTATTAAAATTTGGATCCTTCTTTAAATATAGAGAAGTAGATGTGATTTCTAAATCAAATGTATTAAAATGTGGATCCTTCTTTAAGTATAGAAGAGTAGATATGATTTCTAATTTTAAGCATACAATAATTAAATCAAATGTATTAAAATTTAATGAGAAACAAGTTCAAAATGCAGTGCTTAAAAAATAGAGGATCGTGCTTTGCACGGGGTGCACACTAGTTGAAGTTTATTAGAGGAAGGAATTGATGTAATATCACATAAATAACCTTACATGTTAAAATGTTTTATTATTAAACGACAAAATAGTCCGAAAAAATTATTTATTGAATGCTAGCACCCCTTGGCTACCGCCTAAATTGAGGGGGAAAGAAAAATCAATGTTTAAGGAGAATTGTCACCTCTTCTACCCTTCAATCCCTCAGCTTACCCACTCAAAAGAACTCCTAAACAAAACCTTACCTTACCTTCCTCTCTCCCTCATTACACTACATCTAAACACAATGTTACTTGTCGTTAAAAGTTGATTTTATATTTTTGTCACTTATTGTTAAAAGATGGTGTACAATTCACCATTAACTTGGTGGCCACCTATGATCAGTGTCGCTAAGATTTACAAAACTGTTAAACTGGAATTGTCGAGGGCCTGGGAACCTTTAGGCAGTTCATGTCCTAAGCACATTACTAAAAAAATGCGAAAATACTCCTCAATCATAAACATCACTCTCTTATAATTATTAATTTTCATTAATTTGGTTCCCCAAAGTTTGCGTAGTTTTTCACTTTGTTGAGTCGGTATTTTTCTCTGAATCTAAGAAAATAATTGGACAGTTTATATATTAGTTAAACATCTATCCATCATCCTTCTTTCTCTTCAAATTATATATATATATATATATATATATAAATATTTAGACCCGTGCAAAGCACGGTTTCTAAAAGATTTTCTGCAAATACTAAACATGTTACCAAAATAAAGCATTCTGTTTTAGATATGAAGTAGTAGATATAATGCAAATAATGACATTCATGTTTGTTAATAAATAAACAAAAAAGAAGCATGACCTATATAAATACAAAAAAGAAGCATTAAATATGTGTATATTTAAATTCTAGCATTTTTATGTACAAAGTTGTTATATAAATACTATATTGAAAATTGTAACCTGACTTGTAGAGTTAAATTGTTACCAGACATGACTTTTATTACTTCTGGGAAACCTTCTCTGCCATTAACCTGAGCAATGAATCATACTTTTTTAGGCACATACTGAATGTGTTTTAAATAATTGTAAATTGTATCAAAATACTTAAAGAGGAATATGTACTCACATATTTTATTGTTCGCGCAACCTCTTGAGCTGGTATTTTCACTAATTTTTCACCAGGCCAAGACAAGCATCCCTTACCTTTTTTTCTTCTTGAGCATTTGGATTATTATGGATAATGATTAGTAACTCACTTCAGTACTCAACTAATTATAACACATGGTTACGAAGAGGCCAAGACAGGCATCCCTTACCTTTTTTTCTTCTTGAGCATTTGGATTATTACGGATAATGATTAGTGGCTCACTTCAGTACTCAACTAATTATAACACATCGTTACGAAGAAGCCAAGCTACATGAAATTTTTTCCTAATCATGTCAGCATAATTAGATATTGTCTTTGATTAACGGACGATGTGAATCACCTCTAATGAATGAATAAGTAGATCTTTTTCAACATAATGGTGACTTTCTACGGAAAGAAAAGCTAGTCAACTAATGCAGATACCCACTAAATGACTAATCATATCACTCTAAAAATTGGAAAATATAGCAATCGTTCACGTTTTCCCCACATTTTAGCGTCCATCAATTTATCAGCATGAGAATTTGTCAACATGCTGAAATCTTCAGAGAAACAATCTTTAGAAAGAAAAAAAACTGAGACATTGCCTCCACCTCTTTCCTTTCTTCAGAACACACCCTCATAAAATTGTGACCACTACATACAGAAAAATATCTCAGTTGAGAAATTTCCAAAAGAGCCTGCATGGTTAAATACTCTAGTGACGAAACAAAATAATTGGATAGAAACAGATTTCGATAACACAAGGAACACAAATCGAATTGATAAATAATTAAAAACATCATCCATGTCTTAATCCATTAAAATAGCAATAAACCCTAGAAACGAAAGGCCTATTTTCTTTCAATCTCACTCTAAATATAGAAGGCGAACAAACGGATTTTAATTAAAACTGACCCCTTGCATGCGAGAAGCTGCCGGATCCAAGAACAAACGGATCTAGCGAGAAGCATAGATCACCTAGCATCAATTTCTGCCAAATTTTTGCACAAAAATAGCAAAATATTCAGAAAAAAACTCAGATTTTAACAGTAATGGAATCAAGAAGATGAAAGTGATACCTTTACTCTTTGTTCGGGTAGGCGGGTGGGTGAAAGGGGAAGAAAAGGAGGGGGGGGGGGTTAAGAGGGACGGGAACGGACGGGAGAGGTTACTGGAAACGTGGAAATTACCGGAGGTGGGAGAGGGAGTTTTAAGAGGGAGAGGGAGGAGTTGGGAGAGTTTGGGAGTTACAGGAAGTGGGAGATGGGTTACTGGATACGTGGGGTTAGAGGACCAGGAGTTTTACAAAAATAAGGTTTTAAATACGTGGATAATAAGAAAGGTTACTGTTCATTTTAGTTTTTTTGTTGTTCTCTTTTAGTAATAAAGAAGTAGATATATATATATATATATATATATATATATATATATATATA
>BQKN01063141.1:129817-145413 GCA_022839385.1 Asparagus kiusianus
AAGGGTTTTAATAGCCCCTTTATACCGTTAAGTTAAGGGGGATTTTTTTTGGATACTTCAAAAATTATGGGGGTTATTTGATAGCCGTCCAAAATTAAGGGAAGTTTTTGATATGTCACTAATTTTCTCATTATGTTCTCCAGACAACAAGATATGCATATGATGATAGGAAGTAATGTTAGTTGACATTAAAAGCTAAATTAATTTTTGTCATTATGATCTCTTGTAGTAAATATGCATATGATAGAAAGTACCGTTAGTTGTCGTTAGAAGTTGAATTTAATATTTTTATTATAGTCTTCTTCAACAAGATATGTGCTTGATATGATGATAAAAAGTAGTGTTACCTGACATTAAACTGATTTTAATAAAATATTTTGTTCTTTTTATCTCCTAAGTTCCTAACAACAAGATATGCATATAATGAAACAAAATAATGTTAGCTTATATTAGAAGCTGAATTTGGGGGGTGGGGGGGGGGGGTGTGTGTGGGGGGGGGGGGGGGAGAATTCTCATTATGATCTGACTTCTAACAATAAGACATCATGGAAGGTAATATTAGCTGATAATAAAAATTGAATATTCATAATTTTTTTTGTCATTATGATCTGATTGTTACTTTGCTCTCATATGTCAAAAAGTATAAATAATACTTGATGTCATAATATGTTAACCCCTTACGTTATTATGATCACTTTTCATGTACGTAAAACTAAGATATATGGTAGGGAGTGCGTATTAATTCTACCCAAACTGACTTAATTTCTCTCTACAAGTGACTAGAATACTAACTTAAATTAATAATGTTCTAGGTTTTGATTTGTATAGATTTATGTTTGTCAAAACATTTATGTAAAGTCCCCTGTAAGACATGCATCGTCCATGGATAGTTTTATTAGAGAGTAATTAGACCCAACCTAGAGGTAACGAGTCTTAAATAGAAGATAAGAATCTATTTGAATCAAAAAGTTTATGTTGTGAGGTATTTCTCCCAACTTCTATTTAAACTTATCATACTTATTCTACCCAATATGAAACTACATATAAATCTTTAACATTATTCCCTTTCATTATGAGAATCGATAATCATGAAGTGGCCACATGGCTATTAGCCATTTGTAGAATCTTCCAACATATGTAGAGTACCATTTGTGAACTAACTAGATCATTGTTTACACTAACAACCTCCATGTTCGCCTCATAGCATATAAATTATCCTTTGGGCTCAATCAACCAACCGACACCTATAGGCTTCGCATTGGATATTTACTTTTTTACTTAGGGCCACAAACCTGGCTTTGATGCCAATTGTTAGAGAGAGAAGTGATCAAATGAAAGTTGACGGAATAATAACAATCTCCTCCTTGCAGTTACATGGAAAAAACAATAGCCCTGACCCCTCAAAAGAAACTAAACTTTTATAAAAGATGGAGCAATGTTACCGGTAAAAGATCAATGAAACCATCGTGAAGAGCATTGATGAGTCTAGGATTGTTTGACGTGGGGGCCGTTGTCACAAATAAGCAACTAAAGTCAGGTTTGGTATGAATTAATCATTCCTGCTAGTTTGTTGAATTTAAAAAGAATTTTAGTCATAAATTTGACGATATAAGTTCTAACTGGTTAACAAAACTCATTTAAAAACTAATAAGTTACGCAAAGTTAAAGGTACAAAGGCACTAATATTAAAAAGCCCTAGAAAAGAAAATATTTCTAAGGGATTTTTTTTAGCAAAATGATATTTCATGCTAACCAAATCATTAAGAGTGAGCCCCAAGTTTTGTAGCCAAATTATGAAGAGTGTGTCCCACTACGGAGTTCATCTTTAGACATAATTTTAAGCAATTCAATCGCATGTATTACATTCAATTAAGTGAAGTGATGATTATAGACTTAAAAATAATTTTAAGCTACATATACATTATATAAAATCTAATAAAAATATATTTAAATCAAAATTTAAATGCAATGCGAAATTAGTATTCATACATGTACATGTTTTGTTAGCTGTCAGAGAGCAAGTTTTGCGACCACAAGCGAGAAAGTAAATCATAATAAGGCTAAATGAATTATAAATCATCAAGTACATCTATAATATCAAGTTATATATTATTAATAAGTTAGTGGACCTATAATTGTTTTCTCTCATATGCTTACAGAGTTTTGGATAGTAAACTTATATCACTATCATTATCAAATAGATAGTGATCTAGCTTGTCCAAAATTTTCAATATTCCCACTGGGAGTGTAGGTACATACATTAAATTGAAAAATCTTGGGAGGGCACCGCTCCTGCTGACCCCCATTAAAAACGTCCGTGATGAAGATCCACCATCAACAACCTTCTTTTTCTCTCGTTTCTCTCTTATCTTCATGGTTAGAAAGCTCTCTCTTATCTTGGGGTTTTATCTCCTGCAACACACACACACACATATAGCATATCCAAAAACCCTATCAAAACAGAACTAAACAAAATAGAATTCTGAAAACTGCAGAACAAGACCCCAATAGTCTGATACAGTTTGGACCAGTTCGCGCTTGCTACGCTGGTTTTTGCTCTGTTCAGACCAGTTTGTGCTAGGTTAGACGGGGCGGTCTGATCACTGCCATTTGGCGTTTCCCCATCGTCTCCAGAATCCTCCGTCAACGCCGATTTTTGCTCCGTTCTTGCACTTGAACCTTCGTAAATGCTAAATGAGTGCACACCCAAACTAATCTTCAATTTATCGCAGACTATTCTCCATAGATGAAGAGAATCACACCTAGCATATGGATTCGAGCTTTTAGTTACGGAGAGATAGATTCGCTACACGTCAATATTATAAGGATGATAGGCGTCAGCAGTCCGAATTACTATATAAGGAAAAAAAACAAGGTTAGAGATCTTTGCATCTACTGCCCCGAATCAATGTCTGATGAAGATTAGGAGTTCAAAAATGAGCAAGTTTGCGAATACATCCAGTAGTTGATAGATGATAATGTATATAATCTTATCACTAATAAAAAGTAAGCCAATACTCTGGGAGAAAATCGAATCGTTGTTTGCTAAGAAGACTGGCAACAACAAGATGTTCTTGATGAAGAAGTTCATGGGTTTAGGGTATAGAGAGGGGACTTTTGTATTGAATCACTTGAATAAGTTTTAAGATATTGTAGATCTACTGTTGGGTATAGAGAGTCAAGTTAGATGATGAGGTGCAAGGTTTATGGTTCCTTGGTCGGAGACTTATGTGAAGATGAACTAATTATTACTTTGAAGGAGATGCATCCACTAAATGTTCTAGTTCCAGACGGTCTAGTGACATTGTTCTTTCAAAAGTTTTGGTACGTCATTGGTCGTGATGTTACGAATGTGGTACTAGAGTTTTTGATTGAAGGTAGGGTTAATCAACATGTGAATGTCACTTGCATTTTACTTATTCCTAAGTGCAATACTCTAGACTAATTGACTCAGCTTCGGCTAATAAATTTGTGCTGTGTGATTTTTACATTATGCTTAAATGTTTTGGCTGATTGTCTTGAGCAGTTACTTCCCAAGATAATTTAGGAAAGTCAAAATGATTTTTAGTGGGTACTCCTCAATAAATTTGTGCAATGTGACTTTTACATTATGCTTAATGGTGAGATATGGCTGTTGGGTGTGGAGCAGAGTGAGAATCTATATATCATGTTCTATGGGCATGCCTGCTCGTGAGGCAGGTTTAGGGACTGTGCAGATACCCTTGTTACTGGAGTTACTGGAGTGGAGGGAGGGGCTTCGTGTGAGAGATTGGTGGGGCACCCTTTCACGGGTCGAAGCAAGCATCAAGCTCGATTTGATCATTGTAATTTGTTGGCTTCTATGGAGAAGTAGAAAACAAGGTTAAAATCAAGGGAAAGGGAGAGGGATAGAAGAGTTATTTCGTGGGGCTAGAGATTACCGATATGAGTACCTTGATGCTCAAGAAGTACATTCGCAACGTGCTATGAAGCTTTTTCCTGTGCGCTGGATCCCAACGAGATCCAACAACATGAAGGTGGACAATTTTTGATGGTTAGCAAGCAATTGGAGTCGGCATTGTTTTTTGAGATTACCAAGGAATTTTTTCTACAGGTCTCTCAAATTTGATGTGAGTGCATGGTATTGCGGAGTTCTCAGAATTCAGAGCTGTGAAAGAGGTAGTTCAATCTACATTGGTGACTGGTTTTCGAAGGCCTCAATTCGAAGGCGATGCAGAAAAATTCATCTCAGATATGCAAGAAACAGATGCAACATTCTCTCCTTTTGGGTATAGTGTAGAGGATGTTAGACGTCTCTGTGGCTCGTTTGAGTACTATCAGTGCAGTGATGTCTGTTGAACAAGGAATAAAGCAAGTCGTGCTCTTGCTAGGAAGGATATTGATTTTGAGGAGTATTTAAGTATGGTTTGAAGAGCCATCTGACTTCTTGTAGAGTGCTCTGTTTGTAGATAGGGAACAAGCTTGAGATTGATGTGTGAGAGGCGAAATGGGGATACTGTGTTCTGAGACATTGGAGTTAAGGGCAACGAGTTAGAGTAGATAAAGCAAGCAGCACTGTAGGTCATGAAGGAAGGCGCTAGTGGAGGAAAGCTTAGTTGAGAGATGAAATTTTGAGTGAGAATGGGAACTCATTTGATTGGTTTCTCCAATTAATAAAAAAACTCATGGTAAAGCCTACATAATTGTTTGGGGGAAATTTCAAACTTGTGACAATGTTATAACTAAAAAAAAATACTTTTCTTGGACTAAAGAAATTTGGTTTAAAATTTAACATATAGCTCTTTAAATTTGTCAAATTGAGTATACCATTTAAATTACAAAATATAAAGGGGTCAAAAACATAACGTCTTGCATGTTAGAATACAAATTATAAAGGACAAAACTCTAAACGAATATTTGATAATTAAACGAATCGAATATACATATGGTTAAATTCTATTCATTTATGAACCAAATACTAAGAGTCTAAGAGCTATTTGTTTATTGTTAAATGGACTACTGAATTGAATATAACTAAATAGTTAAATGAACATTTAACCAACTATTTGTTAATTGTCTGGTTCATTTCCACCCCTACTTATATGTGGGAAATGTATCCCAGAGGTAACAGGCACCCTTGTCTTACTTGAGATAATGTTCTAAACTAACGTGATCAAGCCTTGAGACTTGTAACAGTATGTTACGTTGTTATTTTATTCTCTTTTTACACTCAAGCTTTAAGACATAAGAGCATCGTAGGATTTATCAAATTATCACTCAATATTTAGTGTGCATCATAAGAAATGAAAGTAAAAGTGCAACTGCATGATTAGTTTTTTTTTCCCTTCTCTTATTTTTTCGGGCAAAAATATCCTCCTGGTTAATTTTACTTGCCCATGGGAAATTGCCATTAACATTGTTCAAGGGGTTTCCTGATGAAATCTTCAAGTGAAAAGGGGATATTCTGGTAACCCCTAAACTTAAGGTGGATTTTCTGATATTTTGAAATTTATGAGGGGTTATCTGATAATTGTCCAAATTTCAGGGGATTTTTTATTATATTCATCCCATTTATTTTTCCAAGTGCATGTATTTTTCTAAAACATCACAAACAACTGAAAGCCTATGAAAAACTGTGAAGTTTTTTGAAATACAACTTACTATTACCTATAAATAATGTTTCACATTATAATTGTCCGAATTTTTTTTAAGAAATGGATACTAATAAAATTGTGCTTCTAATTATATTTTGCACAAATGTACCACCAAAAATGAGGCTGGCACGTGCCTTGCCCGTGCCTTTCCTCACTAGTTTATTTTAAAAAGTCTTAGTGAGGAAGATGAAGTTAAAGAATGAGTATTTTTGCTTGTCCTTTAAACCACCATGGGAATTAAGTTTCATATGTTAGTTTTACCGGCTTTTGTAATTTTTGGTCATATTGTTGTTTTAACTTTTATGGTAAGTTGGTAACCATAAAAAATGTCCAGATATCTGTACACTTACCAAAGCTAGTAGTTTTTTTTTTCCTGCTATCTTATATGAATCAATTCTCTTAGGCAGTATACTAAAAAATGGCGATCCTCACTGCAGTTTAACTGAATTATAATATGAATGAATTTGAGCTTAACAAGAGCACATTGTCAACTAATTGTGAAGACAGATTGAGGTTGACAATTATTGCATTAACTTAACATTTTGGTTCCACTCATTGTACGAGAATTATATATCTGAGGAGATTCTGCATAGGACATTAATCAGTTCAATATTTCCTATTGTAACACTAATTTTATCTATGTAGTACTTACTGGCAACCCTGTCCATGACAAGAAATTTGTAGGCCATAAAAAACATGATTGAATAATGGAACCCCAATGCCAATGTAAGTGTAAAGCTTAGGCGTCGAAATCATGTCAAGTCACAAGCACTTTCAACATTTATGAGTGTCATCAGTTACCAAAGTGAGATGAAACTTATCAAATGCTAAGTAGTCAGTTCAAAATTCTGCAGAAGCTCTTTTATTTAAGGGCTCATCTATGTGCAGGGGACTTCTCATACTATTGGTCTCTGCATGGGACATGTACTGTGGCTTTTCTATGTGCTGATGGATATTTAATGCTCCCATATTGTTCATGGCATGATAACTATATGAAACCTTTATAGTTATATAACACCTTGTCATCAGGTCATATACTTTGTTGACTATTAGCAGTGGACAGACGTCAATCACCATCCATGGTCTTATAAATGTAGGGTGATTAGGAGTGTGTTGTTTCGTTGCAATGTGATATGGCATTGCTTGAATCATGATAAAACATTATTCTTGTTTAAAAAGAAATCATAATCAAACATGAATGTTAGGCCTGCACCATATATCTATGTTATCAACTGAATACGGCATTGTTGCAAGTCTCATGATCGAACATAAATAATCTAATTCTAACATTTGAATCTAGTTTGACTAGGTTGTAATTCTTTGATCTCCATGTCCTGTCTAGTGAAATTTATCAGATTTGTCATATTTTAATTTTGACTTACTTTTGTTCCAGAGTCGAACAGATAGAATTATCTTCAAACTCTTTGGCAAAAACCCAAATGATTTTCCTCTTCTTCTGCGAACACAGGTAAACTTCTGTCTTTGAGGTAAATGCTAAAATGGAAAACAGTTAATCGGATCACCATTTTAGATTGTTTCATGTTATAATATATTTCTTTTCAGATCCTTGACTGGTTGTCCAACAGTCCCACTGATATGGAAAGCTACATTCGACCTGGTTGTGTTGTTCTTACTGTTTATCTTCGCCTTGATGATTCTATATGGGAGGAAGTATGCTTTAAAATTTTACTTATTCACCTGTACAGGAAAAATATCTTTATGGTTCTTTTTAGCATCTAATTAATTTTGGTCTTACACAAACAGCTAAACCATGACCTGTGCTCTAGTCTGAATAGGCTTTTGCGCGTATGTGGTGATGCCTTTTGGATGACGGGATGGCTTTATGCTCAGATTCAGAACTGCATGGCATTTGTATATGATGGTACATTCGACTTTGTGTTGCCTATTAAATGTATTGTGAATATATTGGTCAATGCGTAAATCAATCTTCGCACTTTATATCTACCGCTGCAGGAAGTATTGTGCTTCAAATAAGCCCATTGCTATTAGAGAATGCTAATAATTGTCAAATTGTAAGTGTAACACCCATTGCTGTTGCTTCTTCGGCAAGGGTTAGCTTCACAGTCCAAGGTTTTAATCTAGCTCAACCAACTGCAAGGTATGGTATTATTTGTGTTTCTGGAAACTTTGATTCACTATTTGACCTAGTGCAGAGCATTCATGCTTTGTTTTTCATCCTTTGAAGATTATATCTTTTAGTGCAACTTGCATCATATAACATGATGCGTTAGATATCCAGGTTACTATGTGCATTTGAAGGGAAATATCTGGTTGCAGAAGCAGCACATCTTTTAGTTGGGGAAACCAATTCCAGCAGAGAATATGAAGATTATCAGTATCTCAGATTTTCTTGCTCCTTCCCTGATGCAACAGGAAGAGGAGTCATTGAGGTACTGTACCTTCCTGTCGTCCATATGTTCATTTCATTGTTTTCTTCTATTGATACTTGAAAATTGTAATTACTTCTAGGTTGAAGGAGATGGTCTTAGTAGTGAATTCTTTCCCTTTGTAGTTGCTGAAGAAGATGTATGTAGTGAGATCCGAATGCTGGAGAATTCAATCAATTCAGATGATTTTCCAAGGAACCAGGCTATGAATTTTTTAAATGAAATGGGATGGCTTCTTCGAAGGAGTAACTTGATGCTTAGGTCTAAACAAGTTAATTTTTATCCAGATTTCTTTTCGCTACAACGGTTCAGATGGCTAATGACATTTGCCATGGATCGAGAATGGTGTGCCGTAGTCAAGAAACTAATGGACATTATATTTCAAGGAGTTATTGATTTAGGTGGATCAACTCCTTCTGAGCTTGTGTTGTCAGAAAATCTTCTCCATATCGCTGTTCGCAAGAAAAGCAAGTTCATGGTCAAGTTTCTTTTGAATTATAAGGCTGATACAGCTTTCAATGAAACAAATACTGACTGCTTCCTGTTCAGACCTGACATGCTTGGAACCTTGAATATGACACCTCTTCATATAGCAGCCTCTCTTAGTTGCGCAGAGGAGGTATTGGATGCACTGATCAACGATCCTGGACAAGTAAGCTTCAGATACCCTGTTATGATTATTTCATAAATCTAGAAACCGAAATGCATGATCAATTTTCATTGTAGGAATGCTGTTTTCAAAGCCTCTATTAAAAGACACCAGCATATTTCTGAAATTAAAAACAGACACAGTTCAAGAAACTTATCTATAAAACGCTTGTGAATATGACATGTGACTAGTTCTCCAAAATGGATGGACTCTTCAATTTCCACAATTTCCATTTCCATCCAACTTCTCTGGCATCCCCTTCTCCTTTTGTTCATTCTGAACAAAGAAAATTTATGTAGTTGTGCTATACGAAATGTCTTCTTGTTGCCAAGTGATCATGAAGAGGTTTCCTTAAGATATGTTTTACTACTACTGAACCTTACATGCCACTCGTGTATATATTTGTTAGATTTAGAAGAAATCTCTTTTTTATAATTCCTTAATATGTATCACAAGAGGTGAGTACATATATTTATACTATGATAGGAGACTTTAATATAGAAATTCCCTATAGTAAGCAGGAAATAAGGTGTCATGCATTACCGGATACAGGAGATATATAATAATTGGATTATATTCTACTATATTTAATATATACCATAATATCTTTAATTTATATCCTACTATATTTAACATCCACTCAAACTCGTGGTGGGATGCAAATTATGAGTATGGATAAGATAGCCCAGGTTAGCAGAAGTTTTAGCGTCAGTCTAAGTGCCCAAGCATGGAGACAAATCCATAATGTAGGAAAGGAGTCCATAGGTATCAATGGAGAAAAGAAAACCCAACAGCCTATGTTGCACGGTACAGGTGGAGGTGCAGACTTAGACACGGGTGTGCATATGTGTAATACCCCAACCTTTGAGAGGGTGATGTGATTAGTATTGATAGATTTGATTGGAATACTCATACCACCAAGATGCATCTTCTTTTCGGGAACCCAACTCTTAGAAACTCCAAAGTTAAGCGTGCTTGGCCTGGAAAAATTCTAGGATGGGTGACCCCCTGGGAAGTTTTCCAGGGAGCGCGTGAGTGAGGACAAAATGTGCTGAAAAGACATGTGGTTTGTGAGGTCAGTCCATCAGATCTAATAGCGTACCGACTCCGGGATTCCGGGGCGGGGCGTTACAAATGGTATCAGAACCAAGCTAACCGGAATTGTGAGAGCTAAGTGCTATGCGGCGCAAAGTGCTACGTCGAGAGGGCGGGAGCCACCTCTTGAGGCCGTAGGAGCCACCTCTAGAATCTCACACGGATGGTACGGTCTTGGATGATATGATTTAGCGCAACGAGGACGTTGCGAGTTTAAGTGGGGGAGTTTGTAATACCCCAACCCTTGAGAGGGTAATGTGATTAGTATTGATAGATTTGATTGGAATACTCATACCACCAAGATGCATCTTCTTTTCGGAAACCCAACTCTTAGAAACTCCAAAGTTAAGCGTGCTTGGCATGAAGAAATTTTAGGATGGGTGACCCCCTGGGAAGTTTTCCAGGAAGCACGTGAGTGAGGACAAAACGTGCTAAAAAGACATGTGGTGGTTTGTGAGGCCAGTCCATCATATCTAATAACGTACCGATTTCGGGATTCCGGGGCAGGACGTTACAATATGGGAAGCAACATATTTGTAAAATGTAGGGAAAGTGACACGGCTATATGTAATACATATTGAAATTAATAATTTATATGAGTTTGATTGTTTTTTCATTCATGTTTTATGAGAACTAAAATCCCTATAATATTTTTATGTTTCTTTTATGAAGTAGATTATATATTTAAAAACCATTTTCTACAATTTAATATACATCAAATTTAAATATTAGAATAGCTGATATAGTCATGATTCAAGGGGTCAAGTTCGCTTACTTTTTTATTTGTAATTTTATGGTAGTATTGTAGTAACATTGGTAGGAACAATGGGGAAGTAGGAATAGTTTGGTTTGGCAGATTAATAAATAGGGATGACATACCTAGAAAATTCAAAATAATAATATATGAAAAAAATTAAAATAATAAGATATGAAGAAGACTACTATGTCACTACAGTGTAGAATCCCCTCAATTAGTTATTATGATAATGATTAAATGTTCAACTTTTTAACTATAACTCATAATAATTAGAACTCGTTATAATGGTGGTTGCCTTTTTTTCTTTTCTTTTTGTTTTTAATATCAACAAATATGTACTCTTTGTGGAAGAACAAAAACTAATTTGAGTTTCATGAAAAAGCCCTTTCTCGGTTTAAAGTTTTTGAAGTAAATATCTAAATGACCCTTTAAAATTATACTTATGAACTGGGTATGGACTAAATTGAACCCAACCCGAGTCCATCGAGTTGTAGAAATTTTAGGTTAAGTGTAAAATAAACATTCAAGAAGTGTATCATGAGTATTTTAAAATATTATATTATATAATTAAGTACACGTCTGACTAAATTTATGTATATATTCAAGAATTATCCAAGGAGTGTTGGACATGGGCACGGATATGGCATGTGTCAGACACAGATACAGGAGCTTAAATTGATTGTCTGGGAAATCTAGACAAGAGCTATGTGATCGATGGTATAGGATAGATGTGACACCCCTACACTTTAGTCATACATAGACTAGTGTGAAGAAATATTAGTGGCTTAAATGGAGAAAAGCTCAAGCTCCAAGAGTAACTAGTGCTAGTATTTTGGCAAAGTGAATTTAGCCAACCCTCGAGTTGCTCTCACTGGAACCCACGACTTGTGCCAATAGGCCCGTGGGCTCGGGGCATGACAAATGATATCAAAGAAGTCATCCGAAAGTGTGGAGCTAAGTGTTATACGGGGCTAAGTGCTATACCGCGTGAATGCGGTAGGAGTCACTTCTAGAGTCCGTAGGAGCCACCTCTAAATTTCACATCGTCTGACAGTGATATTGAGATGTACCAATTGTCATGTCGTGACAATGAGGTCATCGTCTTTGTAAGATGAGATGATTGTGACACCTCCACATTTTAGTCCCATATAAACTAATGTGAAGAAATGTTGGTGATTTAAATAGAAAAAAGCTCAAGGCTCAAGAGTAACTAGTGCTAGTATTTTGGCAAAGTAGATTTAGCCAACTCGCGAGTTGCTCTCTGTGGGACTCACAGCTTGCTCGCGCCAACTGGCCCATAGGCCAGGGGCGTGACAATAGAAATCTGACTGTTTGGGGGGAGGGTGGAGGGGCATCTATGGAGTAAAACTTAATGCTTACTAGATAATGATTGGGAATTGAAATCCTAGTACATAAACGGAGATAATCTTAGCAATGAGATCATACGGTAGAGATAGGAATCTTTGTGAATCAATAGTGAAAATCTTAGGAGTTGATGGCATGGTCATGAAGGCGAAGAGCTCATTAGGATGAAAATGTTAATGGTTGATGTCGAGGTCGTGAAGAGGAAATTCTGGACATCACGGTGATATATTTTTGAGCGGTCACCAACATGAAGTGCTCAACTAAGTAGATTAATGGGTGAGAGGGCATTACCATGAGATAACGAAACCTAGATCATTAATAGTGAATAGACTAGAGGCGATGCATCCTTTGATGGATGAGGAAGCAACAAGTTCGATTGGCGTGCTGGTGACATGGAAGCGCAACTCGCTGAAAGATGCGATCTCGGAAGACCCCACAGTTGAGATTGAAGCGTGACATATATGGAGGAGTAGAGCATTATGCTTTGGAAAGGTGAGAAGATGAAGTAAACTGAGTCATCAATGATGTCGAGGCCGCTTAGAGGACGCACGAAGATGACGTTAGTGGCAAAACCCCCTCGGCGGCCTCGAGACTAAGAACAAAGAGAGATCTATGGCTAATAACCTGGTCTGACACCATGTTAGATTTAGAAGAAATTAACTTCTTGATGAAATTCTCATAATACGTCTTACAAGAGACAAGCACATATACTTATAATGTGACTGGAAACTTAATATGAACAATAGGTAGGAAATAATGTGGCAAATGCCCTACCAAATATAGGTTTATGCATTACCAAATACAAGAGATATAGAATACTTGGATTATACCTTAATCTTACTATATTTAATATATAGCATATTATATTTAATGTATTTCCTGCTATATTTAACAATATATCACATTGATTATATGCAGTAATGTAGCATTTACCTCCTTCTTTGCACCCCCTTTATTTTCTGCATAGTTTTTTTTTGGGTGAGTACATGGAGGCTATGCCTCAAAAACATGAAGAACATGGAAAAAAATTAACTCGGTACAGTTATTGTAAAGCCAACTTGCATGAGGTCCGCCAAGAATAGTACTTGGATCCCAGTCGGGGGGGAGGAGTATCTAGTAGTACCCCAATCCTGTGTGAAGCTATGGTTCGCCATCCAATATGCACATTTATTAGACTATGTAGGTATGATTAATTCTTACTGTCCACTCCCGATGTAACAATTCATCAATTCGAGTGATCAGTTGCGAGGGACAAAGAATACGCTTCTTAGGTTCAAATAATGAGACCAACGCTTGAGAGTCACATGTAACAGATAGGTGTCGGAAGCCCAAATTCCACGCAAATGTGAGTCCTTCAAATAGACCCCATAAGTCCGCTTTGAAAGCGGAGTCACACCAAAATTTCCTTGTTATTCCTGCTATCCACTCACCATTGGGACCTCGGATCAAAGCCCCCGAGCCCCCAGCTTGCAGTTACTTCTATATGCGCCATCTATGTTCAACTTAACCCACCCTTCTTCCGGAGGCTTCCAATGAATAACAATTGTTTTTTTCTATAGGAGGATTAGTACCTGGTGTATTCTCAAGAGCTTTTTTTACTTTCTGTTACTAATTTCCAGATTGGCGGCAGAGGAGAATCGGGTCTTAATGTCTTTGTTCCTCCAATTCCACAAGAACAAGACAACAACGCCCCATTTTAAACTCCAATCGGTTCTAAGGCTCGTGTCATAAGTTCCATCCATGTTGACTTCCATCCATTTCCAAAGGTTTTGGGAATAAAAGTCGGTGGGTGTATTGCCATTTAACAAACCATCCCAAACACTCTTCGCATTTTTGCAATCACGGAGGATATGTAGTTCAGATTCAACCATACCATAGCAATTAGGGCATAAAGGAGAAGCTCCAGAAATTTTGTATTGGGTCTCATTTGTCATGATTCCCTTGTGTGCCACCCTCCAAAGTAATAATCTAATCCTTTCCATCCCTGGCCATTGCTAGATTAAGCCTCATAATTTCTGTTTCGGTGGTGCACTATCCTGCTTTAAGTAGTGATAAGCTGATTTAACCGAAAAAATCTCTTTTGAAGATAAAGGCCATATTAAGTAGTCCTCTCTTGCATTGTTCCTTGGAGGCGGAACAACACTTATGTAGGGTAGAGGTTCATCTTTCACCCAATGTCTTATTTTGTCCCAGTTCCATTCATGTGCACTGGTGGTGAACTCCCTTACAGTTATATCTTGGAGTTGATGTGGAGTCCCTCTTTTTGCCATATTGATCAAAGAATTCTCCATCTCCGTCCACTTATCGGTCCAAAAACGAGCTTTTGCACCATCCCTGATAGTCCATCTTGATTTGCAAATTGTTTTATTCCAAATGGTGGCTAAGTCTCTCCAGAATGTTGAATCAATGGGTAAGGCATGTACACCCCGTTCCCACTCTGATTTCTGGCCATACTTCGCATAAAGCACTCTAGTCCAGAGGCTTTTTTTTTTTTTGATTTATGCTTCTCCACACAATATTCATCAAGCAAGCTTCATTCATATTTGAGAGATTTCGTATACCCAATCCTCCCATTGCTTTACGCCAACAGATACGGTGTCATCCAATTGGATGATATTTTCGGATACTCGAGTCACGACCCCATATGAAGTCACGTTTCTTTTCCATGCTATTGCAAACAGCCTTCGGTAATTTATCAGTGTGCATTACATAGTTAACCATAATGCCCATTACTGACTTGGCTAAAGTTATTCTGCCCGTCATTGATAGGACACTTGCTTGTCATCCTGCTAACTTATAGTTAAAATACATGCTCTTGCTCAAATACAAGAGACATAGAATACTTAGATTATACCTTAATCCTACTGTATTTAATATATATCATACTATATTTAATATATTTCCTACTATATTTAACAATATATCATATTGATTATATGCAGTAACGTAGTATTTACCTCCTCCTTTGCACCCCCTTTATTTTCTGCATAGTTAAAATACATGCTGTTGCTCTTCTTTACCGATCAACTTGCTCATTGAAGAATCTGATCTTATTATAATTTTTGTGTGCATGTCAGTATGGTATCAAGGCATGGAAGAATACCCGCGACAGTACAGGCTTCACCCCTGAGGACTACGCTCATGCTAGAGGACATCAATCATACATTCATTTGGTTCAGAAGAAAATTGACACCATCACAGAGAAGGGTCAGGTGGCTCTCGACATTCAAGGATCAAATGGACACAAGTCTTCTAAACTAACCAGGTTTAACATCGAAAACAGCAGATTTACGCAAACTCAACAGTCCTCATGTATGCTCTGTGATTGGCAGCAGCTGCCTGGCCGCAGCTCTGTGGGCCATCCATTGTTGCACAGATCGCTTTTTCTACCGATGGTGGGTATCGCTGCTATTTGTGTTTGTGTGGCCTTGTTGTTTAAAGGCCCGCCAGAAGTTACCTTTGTGTATCCTCCCTTTAGATGGGAGTCTTTGTGTTATGGCACAATGTGAGGACTCGATGATGATCAGGTTAGTGTTGAGGATGATGAATTGGCTGAACAGTGAGATATGTGGGTAATTGCACGTGGAACGCCCTGTATTATTGCGTTGCACCATTTAAGTTTGTAATATTAACATCGGCGAAGTCAAAATTGTTTGGCCCATTTACTCTCGGGAATCTATTTGCCGCGG